>OMLF01016532.1:66064-83349 GCA_900302615.1 Holocentrus rufus | reverse complement strand
GTAGATCCCTATGAACTCTTGAGGAGTTGCATGTGTGTGCATGCGTGAGAGCATGTGTGAGAGAGTGCATGTGTGCATGCATGCATGCGTGTGTGTGTGTGTGTGTGTGTGTGTGTGTCTGTGTGTGTGTTGGCACGTGCAGATGGGTGGGGTATATGCATGTGTACACCACTGAAACAATCATCAAAGTCAGTAATTACAGACAGACAAACTTAGCTATACATGTACAGTATATATAAATATATATATGTATTTGTCACACACATGAGTGGGCTGACTTTGATGGTAGACAGAGGAGACAGAGGAATGTCTGGAAAATATAGAGACAGTAGCCTGGGAAATGATGGTGTCTCTGAGATGATTTATATCGTCCCGGTTTAATAACGATATGCTTAAAGCAAAATCCTCTTCAAATGGCTTCTAATCAAGTGCAAAGGGGGTTTTGCATACAGTGCAGAAGGCAGGCCATACCTTTGTGCCTTTAAGTCCATTGGCCCCAGGTGCACCAATCAGTCCTCTTACACCCTAATCAATAGACAAAATTTGCATTCATAAAAATGTGACACACCAAATCTGCCAAAGGTTGTGAATATTTGAGATCTATTTGAATCCGCAAGAGTTTGAAACAGATTTAATACTTACATCTTTCCCTGGAGCACCAGGTTTTCCGGGAAATCCGTCCAAGCCTGCCTCTCCCTAAAATTGGGAAGAAGCGTACAAGAAACCAGGTATCAATTATTATAAATTCCAAAGCACAAAATACAATTAAAGTGACAATCCATTACTTTTTTATGAACAAATGTAAATTTTTCCTACTCTATTGCTGGTTGGAAAAATCCAATAGTGATTCAATGTACTGCCAGTGCAAGAAAGCTTTTACATTTGCTGTTCAGAACACTCAACTTCTTCCCTGGTACAAAGAAAGCGATACACCTTACTTGCATTGCTTACATGCTCTCCAGTTGTTCTGGAATTAGCAGAAGAAGAACTTGGCCATTAGCATGAGCAGTGATAGCTATCATGGCTAAACAGACGAAGAAAGAGTGCCACCTACAGAAACGCTAACTTCAACAACAGACAATCCAAGGAAAAAGGCGATACATTGACTGGCTGACAAATGATCTCTGGGAAATGTTGTGAAAAATCACCACAATAATGACTGCTTAGCACCAAAGATGGGTAACACAAGAAACACAAGCAACACAAGAAACAGGTGGACTGCCCCTTTAAAACATTGAATAACTCAAAACGGATATGTGTCATCCAAATTATATCCATGATGTTTAGAACATAGTCATCTTGGCAGCTACTGGTGAATGTGCAGCACATGCCTGGGGACCATGTCTTCTGACTTCTCAGTCGGCTAACATTGCCCTGACCCAAACTTCATCCCCAGGTGCCTTTTCTAAACCATCACTTCCCTTTATCAGCGTATTCGAGGCAAGTACTTTTTCAGACTTCGTCCACAGGAAGCTGCTCACTGACTGACGGACTGACCGCGAACTATGGAAGCAGTAACATCAGCAGGTTTGAAGGGAACTTGTTTTGCTTATGGAATTTGCTGCACAACTTAGACCCAGCAGTGAAGAGGAGCCATGTGGCAAACAAATCTATGTACTGTATTTATTGCTGAGTGCATTACGCTCACAGCCTGTGAAGGTCATTTGCAATCATTTTGACATTCCTCCAAGATAGGAATCTAATTACACTCTTTCTTTTATCTTCCAAAGTACCTGGTTATTTACTTGAGCACCTCATAGAAATCATTATCAGAAGAACTTCTTCACAACAAGGTGCATCAACAAATCAAATTTTGCCTCAGCTGGAAACTGCTTGTGTTGCCAGGAGATAAACTTTCTCTGATTTATTACTCTTATTCCACAATGCACTTTAAATTGCATTATTGTGTTGCATTGTGTTATCATTGCGATGGCACAGGGTGGAAGCTGTTAGCAACTCAGAAGAAACTTAAGACATCAACAAAGCTTCGGTAACCTTGAATGAGCTGCATTATGGTCCAACGCCCCCACAGGATCCCAGACAGGAAGTTTGGAGAGTGAATCAAGTAAGGCACATCTGTTTGCACCATTAGGCCTTTCAGTTCTCAGCTCCTCTGAGATGTATGGCCTCTCTCGGTGAATGAGTTAACCCTGTCTTCAGGTTTTGTGAACACTCTATTCTGAGTCGATTCAGCTCAACGTGGCTGTCAGTTCACATTCCCAGGCAGACTGTGAAAACATGGGTGGGGAAAGTGAATGAGTAACACTTTCCCCTTTAAACAACTACCATCAATGTGCCCTTGGGCAAGGCAATCAAGCCCCAACTTCTCAAGTGGAGTGGCTCTCTTGGTACCAGTAGAAGACTGTGGTTATCCTGGGAAGCTTTCAGGTGTGAATGTGTGGGGCTATATGAATGAGAAGCAAGGTGTAGAGGGAACAGTAGAGAGCAGGTGGCTGGCAACTATTATTTCTTCTTAATATCAGTATTATTATTATTTGACTCCCAAAGTGGAGAAAATGTAGACCATATCACTTACCTTGGTTCCTGGAACTCCTTTTTCTCCTTTCAAACCTCTTTCACCCTAAGGCAAAACACAATAACAACATTATGATAATGTTCAAACAAATATGGACATGCCGATCAGATTTTGACTGATCATTAAGGCTTGATGAAGCTTGTTAAATTTATACTCACAGAGACACCCTGAAGTCCAGGTACTCCAGGAGCTCCAGCCTCCCCTTGGATTCCCTGTATGGGAAAACAACACAGCAACATAATTTAAGTGAAAGTCAATTATAACTGTAATGTCACATTGTCTCTTTATGTTACTAAAATAGGAACTCACCAAAACCTATTCTGTAACATCGGCTAACTAAGAACTGCCATGTCAGGGCTGAATCATCTAAACAGATTTAACTGACCAACACAAACACAAGAAACTCCAAAACAGTAACAGCAGCTGTCAGTGATGAGGCCCCCATGGGAGAACCTTGACCTGTGACCTCTGACCTCATTCTCACTCTCTCTTCCATACAGGAAGAAGAAAGCTTTCTTCTGATATTCAGTTGCAAGAATGTCTTTCTTGAGTTATTAGTATGTATATATATAGGTTGTCTTTCAAAACATGAATCAGTCCAAATGACCTACAGTGTAAGCTCTGCTCTCTTTTGTTGCGTTCAGGTAACATGGGAGTTACCACTGGCACATCTTGACTTTTAAAAACTCAGAATTGTTCACACATTTTCACCTGTTCACCTATTTGACCCTGTCGGGATGCCGTGAGAGCACATGTAAGTACGCTTAGTAAGTGATGCATCTGAGTTCATGTTTTACAGCAAATTGGCTAGTTGCTATCATTTTACGAGTTGTAGTGTCATATGGTATACCAATCATCTATTTTACTTGAAACTAATCGATTATTCCCTGCACTTGCCTCCAGGTATTCCCTTGTTGATGCCATTAGGAATTCCGAGAAATCAGAGTACATCAACAAATCCCTCAACTAATGTTTGCTAGTTAAAAGATGAGAAAATGGGCCTTTACTTAATAAAAGATGTGTATTAATAAAAGTTGTGGTGAATTCTGTTACTAGTAGTATTTACTACTGGAAAGCTGAGGTTAATCTTATAATCTTGTAATATTTTCTTTTTCACCTAAAATTTGAGGTAAATGTTTTGTATCTGCTCTCTTTTACCCTATGACTCAAATGCAGCATTTCCCTGGTTTGGTATTTCCCATGTTCAATCAAAAGGGGGCGATCATTCCCTCCAGTCTGGGGCAGGGCAGCCTGTCACAGCTCATTGGCCAAACCCAAGTCAGCAACTCTCCGCCTCTGTCTCGCTCTTTCTCTCCAGTGGCTGCTTCATCCGAGAGAAAGTCAACCAAACTGGCCGCCTTTTTCACAGGAAATCGATAACAGGCTGAGAGGTAATTGTCCAGAAAAATGTATGTACGCCCACTTAACAGAACAAGGGCGTCTCTGATAGCAGTGCAGGGGAACAGAATCTAAGCTGCTGGACTAAAGGTTTTTTTAGGGGGTTTGTTTTTTCCCTTTTTTTCCACATCAAAATTATGTTAAAATTTTCCATCAATATGCCAAATTCATGTGCATAAAGTCATGAATGGATTCAGAAGACCCTGTTTACCCACCTTTGCTCCAGCTGGGCCTGGCAATCCTGCAACACCAGGTTGTCCTGCTTCACCCTATTTGAAAAAATAGATTTATATGAGAGCATATTCACATATTGGCAAGGTGTCAAGACTTTGCTTAAGATTGAAGTTAGAAACATCTATAAATTCTATCTCTTACTTTTTCTCCTTCATCTCCTGGCAAACCATCGATACCTGGCACACCACTGTTTCCCTGTCAGATGTTCGGAAACACATAATTAATACAGACATCTTTGAGATTCAAATTACTGAAATAAAGTCCCAACATGTCCATCTTCTCAAATGTCGCACCTTCTCTCCTTTTAGTCCAGCAGCACCTGTCAACCCTATGCTGCCTCTATCACCCTGTAAACAGAGAGCAAGTTTTACTGCACTTTGGCTGTGGATTAATACATAAGCATGCATGGTGGCCGGTAATGCAGGCGGCGATGACGTGCTGTCATAATATCAACCTGGTAGCATCACAGAATATGGTTTAATACACAATTGTCAGAGGATTAATGATGAACAAAGTAACACGTTAGGGGTGAATTAATGGACTTGATTAATTGAACAAAAACAGAATGAAACATTGTGAAATTGACAGAAAGTTACACACGGAACACAAAGAGTTACATAAGAGGAGACACAAAAAACATACACAAACTTTTGAGCAATGGTTTCGGAGCCAGAATATGCTAACAGCTGTTAAGCCGGTTCACCAAGACCCACTATGGTCAGCTTACACATCCAACCAAATACTCAAGGAACAATGGCTTTCCATTGTCTTTGAAATGTTGCACTTTTGGTTTGTACTCTGATGTCATCCTCTGTGCCAAGGAATCCCTTAGAATTTAAAAGTTGGACTGGGCGAAAAAGTAATGGCTGTTAAATTACACGGTACCACGATGTCTTGCCCACCGCAAGACTTCGCTCTACTTCATAAACCACTTTACAAGTCACACAAGGCTGGCCTTTAATTATTTTAGGAGCTTATATCATTTTAGAGCACGTCACTTCTTTTATCACCAAGATTAGGAGAAGCTCCTTGATCTACTGTGCCCTATAACGAAAAAGACATTATCTATAAAAACATTGCTACGCGGGGAATTGCTTGTTCTAGTCTGTTAAAGATGCAATTAGAGGCAATCAGAGTGGGATGAATTCACTTTCACCCCATGCGACTCTGTGACCGGCATAGCCATTTTTAACCACAGCGCAGGGCCAACTTACGTCATTTTCGTTGCATCAAGCTTAAAAAGTTAACAACAACTAAATTGCAGACTTCTCTAGCGGGAAGTGAAGACAGATGCACATGCAGAAAATTGAATATACAGCAGAAACAGGAATGCCTTGCATTAAAGTATGATTTAATGCCGTTTTATCAATAAACTTTCCTGCAATATGAACATGGATATAAAACATATGAATGAGTATCGCAGTATACCTGACTGCATTACTAGGATTCTTCAGGTCATAAATCTCTCAGTGACATACCAATAACTTCCAATGACCAGGTACAACTTGCAGAACTAGAGATTTCTGGTCAAAAAATGGATGTCTTTATATTTCCTGCGCATAAATGCCAGTAAAACGAGATGTAAGTTGCTGGCCCATGCTCTCATGATGCGAACATCAATTTCAGTTAAAAATCTTGGTGGTACATTTGATGTGCTTCTCTCATTCAATTCACATGTCAAAGATATCACTAAGGTAGCATTTTTACACTTTCACAACATTGCAAATACTCCTTTCCCAAAAATGACCAACACTGTTTTCTGGCCTGCCAAATTCCAGTATTAAAAACCCTCAACTTGTACAAAATACAGCTGCTGCAAACTAGAAAATTCAATCATACTGCCCCTATTTTGACCTTCCTTCACTGGCCTCCCAATTCAACCCAGATCTGACTTCAAAGTGTTTCTCCTAATGTATAATCTGCTACTTGAGCTCATGCCGTTTTATCTATCTGACCCCATCATCCCTCATGTGCTCCCTCATGCCCTCTGATCACAGGATGCCAGTCACTTTAATGTCCCAGGATCAAGAAATCACCAGGCATCTTCCTAGCAAGCACCTTATCTCTGGAACTAAATCTGTCGTGCAATTTTGGAAGCTAATTCTTTGGAAATCTTCAAATCTAAACTCAAAACCTGTCTATTCTCACTGCCATTCAACAAACCCACATCTATCTAGTTCAGGAACAACAGTGTCTTCTCTTACATTAGTCTAGACAACATTAATGTAGGGAACTGGACACTGCGAACCCATTCTCGGTCTGGTATGTCTGCATTATTTCACTGACCTGCCCTAAGTTCTGTTTTTGCTGTAAGGTTTTCTGAAATCCAGGCCCAAATCTTTAGCCAACCTTAAGTGAACTCATGCATAAACTTAACCATCTCTAACTAGTTTAAGAATGTTCTAAAAGCATTGGTTTAGAACTGTATGTGGTCTGGAACTGTTGGTCTACAACTGTGGATCAGGCTGTCTGTGCAAAGAAAACCCAAATCCCAATGATACTTGGTTTTCTTGGGAGTTTTTCTTTCTTGCCTTCACCGAGGATGTCAGGTTGTTGGTGTTAGGTAGGCTTAGCTAGGTTATGAACGCCTTTTATGTCTTGCAATATGCTATTGTGGCTTGTGATTGTTAATTGGTTGGCTTTATGTAGCCTTGCTCTTTGAAAAGCCCTTAGAAACATGATTTTGTGATGAAGGGCGACAGAAATAAACCTTACTTGACTTGACTTTTTTAGCCAAGATGATTTGTGTGTCCACGTGGCCATGATTCAAGAGCTTAAACTTGATCTCAGCGCTTTAATATTTTAAAAAGAGAGCAGTTATACATGCACAGTGCTTTTGGGCATCCCCTGTATCACACAAAAGAATGTACAATACAGGTGCATTCTTATTACGATCGCAATCAACGCACAGAAGATGAAGTAGAGAAGTGAGGAAAGTTGATGTCCCTTCTTCCAGACCACTTGTGGCCATTTTAAGTATCCCTTTCTGGACAGCTTGTGTGATACATGACTAGGATTTCATCCGAACGAATAAATTATACTCTGAGTCTCCCAGCTGGCACTGCCAAGCAATACAGAGGCTGTGATTTAAACAGACTGGGTGGGCGTCTGCGCTGGCCTGCCCTCTCTGCTACACATCCTCTGTGGTAACCTGTCCTGTAATTCTGAACACAGCTATAAGGATTTTCCTGGCCACTCCCTTAGAGAGAAGGGTGATGTTTAATACCATAAAAGTGCCATACAAATATTTTTCAGGAGCTTGGAAGAAATCTGAATTACTACTATTTTTTTCACTTCCCTTTCACTGTCACTGTACTATATATGTGTATGCTGAATACGCATGAACACAGTTGAGTACCTGGGTTAAGACACAAAGCGCATGCAGTGTCAGGAATGAAGAGTTCATTCAGCAGGCAAAAGGTTTTCTTACCTTCTCACCTCTGTCACCTTTGACAGAGATTACTTTGCCCTGCAAATAATTAATCAACAAGGATCAATTATTATCGAGGCAGGAAGAATAGCAGAAGAGAATATCAGAGGAAGGCATGCAATTTGAGATGACTTAAAGGTGTTTTCTTTTTAAAATCAGGAACATTATTCACAGCTATATCTAAATCTACAAACAAAGCTTTTCTCGTTGCACAGTATCTTTCAAAAACTCTGATAACACCATTGTGCATATCAAATTTCAATTAATCAGCTATTAGCTAATTATTGTTCTTTCTCAGAACAGCCTGATAAATTGAAAACTACTGCTATAAATGAGTACACTTTAAGTTTTTCATACAGTTTCTCCTTTTTGTCCTTTGAGGCCAGGGGGTCCAACGGCGCCCTGAAGGCCAATGTCACCCTGGAAGAGCAGGCATGTTTACGCAATGAAAAGGTACAGCAAACAGCTCTGAAACATTGGGAAAATTTTGTTGCACACAAAATATTGCTAAAAAGGAGCAGTAGATGACCTTTTCACCCTTGGGACCTGCAACACCAGGTGCACCGATCTCTCCCTGTAGAAAATGGAAATATAGACATCTTTCGAAAGCCATGAAGTAAAGTATTCCCACTGATCTGTGGAAATGAGTGCGATGGATGAAGTCTGTCATGGAAAGGTAAAGGAGATATGTACATCACAGGACTCTTACCCTCTCTCCAGGGGGGCAGGAACAGTTGGCTTGAGGGCCTCTTATTTGCTCCCCAGTTGTAGGCATTGGGGTGGGAATCTCCAGAGGGGGGGCCTCTGTCACAACTTTCTTTGGGCACTGAAATTATCATAACATTAATGTAAATAGTGACAATCAAAACGCAAAAATATTATAGCATGACAATGTGAATGAGGTGGGTTTGTACTTGACACAACACACCTTCTAGTAGCCATATTGAAGGTTCTAAGCTCCTGGGAAACTATGGTTGTGAACACCCAAATGTGTTCACAGCCAACTTGGCAGTTAATTTCTTTGCTGTTTTTGATTAGTAACTGGCCATTAAATGCTGATACATTTGATGGACTTTGGGATTAGTTGGAAGCTTGTTAGCTTGGCAGCCATTGTATCTAGTCAGCTAACCATCACTATTTAATTTGCACACACGCTATGCTTTAGAAGCTAAGCATTAATAGTGGGTAGTAGCTGCAAGTCATCAAATGTATCTTATGTTATATCCTATCGGTTGCTTTGCTAAGGTGTCCTGCTAGCTAGTTAGCTAGTTAACAGTTCAGGTTAACTGAGTCTTCTCAGAGAGTTTTGGAACACTGAAGGACGAGACTCAAGGACAAGAAAAGGCTATTTACTGTGTCACAGTAACCTACACTTGGAAACAAACTTACTTAATCCAGTTACTCACTTATACATCGAACGTTACTAGATTGGCCAACATGCCTACCAAGATGTTATTCATACCTCTTTTTCTAGCCCAGTTGCTATATATTTACACATTATTATCTCACAGCCAGTTCTCCAATAGTCATCCATAATGGCTTCAGATGTGGCTGCTATGAGATTTGCCACACTGTGAAATTCTTGGTATACCTTGGTATACCCTGGTAGGAGGATACTGTTTGTTTGTGGTAGGACACATTATGTTAGGCAGACAACTACTTGTATTGCATTGGAAATCTGTCCACATTCCCTCTCTGGGAGAATGGTACATCCTACTTAGCAAAGGGAGGCTTTCCTTCTCACTGGCAAACAAGTTAGATTAATTGTTCCTGAAATGGGAGCAGTACCTATACCACATTGTGGGTTTATACACAACTGACAAAACTAAGGTGAGACTAAAGCTCTTATGCCCCTCTTTATTGTTTACTCTTTCTAAGGCAATATTGGTGTGACTAATGCTTATATGGGGTCTTTTTGACACAATTCCTTTTTTTTCTTTCTTTATTGTCTCACTTATGTTGTTGTTTGCTTTGTTCTCTGTGTCCCTTATTTTCTCATTCTACATGTGTGGATACTGCTATATTGTCTACTGTCTGGTAAAACCTTCAGTAAAGGTCTAATGATTAAAAAAAAAAAAAAAAAAGAAAAAGGCTTGGTATATCCTTGACCAAAAAGGTGCAGGACATGTTTAATACTCACTGGCCCATTGGGCAGATCACAGCAGGTTTCCAGCTCTGCGTGCTTGGAATCACAGTAAATCATCATCCTCTGGAGGTCAAACTGCACAGACAGAGTCATACAAACACTTGTTTGATAAACAGATCAAACACACAAGAATAACCTTGGCTTACATTACAGCATCTCTAGAGCTGAGAATCTGGAACAATCTAAAATAAGTCCCTATAACTCATAATGGCCACTAATGTCAAGTTACTACACATGAGGGGAAAAAAATCTCACATCAATTGGTACGCTGTCATAAAGCCTTTTTCCAATGACTGTCTTCCCTTGGATATCAATGTCCTCCCTGTCTTCAATGGGTAGAGTCTGGATGTGCTTGCAGTCCAGGTACAGAGATACAGACTTGGCCTCTACACTGAGAGCGATCTTATGCCAGTTGCGGTCAAACAGGTTGTCGACTTCAGGGTTCTTGAATACAGCTCGAACAGCATCCTTGGTTAGTCCAACAGCATTGTACTCCACTGCTTTGTTTTCACCATCCAGGCGGATAGATACCTGGTTTGTCAGAGGCAGGATAATGTTAATGTTATCAGTCTGAAAAATATGGCTGGTGTAAATTCTTTCTTAATATTTAAAGTTAAAGAGAGAGACTGAGGGCTGGACGGCTTCATTTTTAAATTTATGACCAGAAGTCCTGTGAATTAATTTAACAGTCAATTCTGTCTGGCTTGACATTGGTAAATAATTCCACATTTTGTACCCATCAATTTAAAGAGGAGCCTAATAGGCAGTGAGCTGCCCCTGAATTGACTTCACCCTGTAATTGTCAAAATCTGGATACATAAATAGTTGAATTTACGCCTATTTGCATTTGGCCTACCCACCTGTGGGATTCCATATTTATCAAAAACCTGCCAGAGGTACCAATCTTCACGTCGTGAGGTTTTCCTGAATTTGAATGTTGTCACAAAGGCGTATTCATCAGGCAAACCCTGAGGAAACACATCTCTGTGGAAGAAAAGCACATTGTCATTGGTAACATAAACTATGCTATTTTTTTTTTACCTTATAAAAATAGTTACAATCCAATGTTATGAATGGCTGAGATGCATTCAGAGTCATTGTAAAATAAATGAAAATGCATGTATTGAAAATCACATTTCCTTCTACTGTTTTATCATCTAATAACTATTTATTAGACTTTTTTTAACATTTCCTTTCTCTTTCAAATATAACTGTTGCCACTATTTCATGAAAAGCAGTAAGCCACTGGAGGCAGTGATAAACAGTGTTTTATGAATAGGGCCTTGCCATAAAGGCATGCAGGCCTATGCCCACTATAAAAAGTACAGAAAAATGTTTTGACAAGACCCCATTAATTTTGGGAGTACATAAAACCTAGACTATTTTCAGCACTTGAAAAAATTCCTCAGATGCAATTATACTTCTGTTTACAGGATGCTAAATGGACAGCTGCACTGGTTTCAAAACATTAAAAAATATATTTGTACAATTTGTACATCTAGTTGATCTTCACTCTAAATTGTCAGCAGCCCATTGGAAGAAAATTTATTTCCAGTGTCCAAAATTAATTTCAAATGAAAATCATCCACATATGCAAATATGATTTTTGTTTACTTTGACATATGTTGATACGTGAATATGTGGAATGTCATTTCTGTAGTATGGAGAAATCATGCAGTTTTACTTGAAGGATAGGTGCTGTAGTTTTCAACCCAATACCAAATCTATCCTTTAAGTGTCACATGTTAATTTTTATATTTGGCTCTATTTAAGTTCAGTGGGAATGAAGTGGTCACTTACTCTGTTTGCTGTACAATTGGCATCGTCCCAAGGCGAACATAAGAACTTTGGCCTTCATCAACTCTGGTTCCCAAAATATCTCTCACATTAAAGTAGTCCATCAGGTCAAACCCTGCGGCAATAAGGAAGAATAGCCTTAGTTGGAGTCCAGACACAGACACACACACACACACACACACACACACACACGTGCGCACAGTATAAAGAGGCAGAAAGCATACAGTCATGTGAAGTTGTGGTTTTGCCAGATTTCTAGGGGATGCCGTTTAATTGGGTCAGTCCCACCACACCCTTCAGCCACTGCATATGTGGCTTTTTGTATAAAGCTCAAACTCACGTTATTACTGAATAAATGGGGAAAAGACACATTTATTTGCCATTCAAATATTTGTTAGATATGCTGCCAGAAGAAAAAAAAATAGCAGATGCTATGGTAAGCGCTTAATGTGTGTGTGTGTGTGTGTGTGTGTCTGTGTGTGTGTGCGTGTGTATTGTGCTACAGCATCTAATGTGAAGTGGCAAAACCACAGACCATATTTAGGTGGTTTAGAAAGGACACTCCCTTGTACAACAAACAAGTGCTGTAGCTATGGCAATGCCAGCATGATCTCTAATGCTGCCACTTTATCCATTTGATCTCACTGAAAGCCAGTGATTATGTTGTGTGGATTGAGCTCGACTGCAGGCCTACTGTGCCGTTAATGCCATAGTGGGTCAAGTAGATGATGTCAGCTTTCTTAAATGGCTTTTGTAATGCAGAAAAATCTTCGAGATGGAGGGTTTCCAGTGGGAGTCGGAACACCAGTGCACTACTTAACATGGTTTGCAGCGTTAACAGAGGAAACCTACACATTATAAAAGCAGTAACGTGAGAGACCAGCCAAAGCTGTCTGGATGTCTTTGGAAATAGCCTGGAAACCATAGCTGGAAACAGGTGGCAATGCACACAGGCTGCCCCTGTCCCATTAGCAACAGAGCAAAAAATAACATTTAAAACAAGAGCTTCATAACGGGGCTAAATAACTGTGGGGATCAGCAGTCTGCCACAGCCACTTTGTCTGTCAGTAAAGGTCACCAAGTGCCTTAGATGCCGTGTTGAGAGCAAGGCATACTCAGGTTAAAGGAATACTTCAACATTTTGGGCAGGATACCCTTTGTCCGAAATATCCAGACTGAGACAAGATGTCCAATACCACTTTCACCTCTGTACGTCCACTAGTTCGGTTCCAATGGTGTTAATGTTAATGTTCGTGTTAGCTTAGCATAAAGACTTAAAGTCTACAGGAGTCATTAGCCTAGCCCTGTCAAAGTGAAAAACTAAACCTTACCACAACTCCGAATCTGTCCTATTTACACAACTAGTGACTCCTGTAGACTTCAAGTCTTTATGCTAAACTAACACAAAATGCTACTTATAGGAACCGAACCGGAGGTGAAAATGGTATCAAACATCTTGTCTCAGACTGGGTAACTCAGAATAAGGGTATTTAGCCCAAAATGTTCAGTACTCCTTTAAGTTTTTTTCCCCTAACAATATTAGCAAATGAGCTCAGTTTACTGCTCCATGAAGAGGAACCGTATTGCATTGCATTCTAATACAATGGTAAACAACATACCTGGCAGCACAAGATATTATTGCTATAGCAATGAAGAGTAACGTTGTGGCTTTGTGCTCTTTAAGGAAACTAAATGAAGTAAAATAACTACTTTTAAAAATAACTTTCTCCAGGCTACTGGGTGCAGATGATGCCATTAGATGCCGAATTCCATCAACTGATTTTATGCTAGAGTTGTTGAAATGTTAGTCAACAACCCATGCAGCTGTTTCTGGCCCTGTGTCCCCTCTGTCACCGTGCTTGCACCATGCACATTCGCTCTCCACGCTGTTTCTGTGGCTGTTTGCGACGATCTCAGTGCAGACCTGTAATTTGGACTGGCAACAGATACCGTATAATCAACCCGAAAAGTTATTTTGGACAGCCAAGAACGACCAATGGGGTGATATGCGGGAAAAGCCAGATGAGTTCACTGGCTGGGAGAGGCAAGTGCATGCACAGTGGATTCTTTTGATCAGAGCAGATGGCAACATGCAGCAGGGACAGAGCCACAAAGACACGACGGTCTGTTCTCTGGGTGCAGTACTTCTGATGGGTCAGACCAGACTGCACATGGTAAACACACATTTGACGCAACCCACAGATCTCTTGGCTGTCAAACAGCAATCAGTTGCAAGTAATCTTGACATTTATTATATAGAATTACAATACTCTCCATACAATGAAAAACTGTTTGTCTAGGGCTTCACTGTAGGAAGAGAAAATCTCTAAGCACTCAGCCACAAATTGCTAATCCTAATCTGTTCCTCATGTCTTTGATTTGTTTGAGCCAAATGTACTTGACGTTGTATTCCTTTGGGTGAGGCCACAAGACTTTGGCAAACCCAGGAAAACATGTTGAGACTGAAGCTTGTGTAGCAGGTTCAGAAACCTTTCATGTCGATTTTATGTAGAGTTACATAACAACCAGTAACAGTGAGGGATGATGAAGCCTATAATCAATATAATCAACCTTATACATTCTTTGATTGTCCCATTGGACCCTCTGTAAGCCTCTCAAGGACCCATGGCGGCCCCTACCTTGGACATTACTGATGTATAGGAAGCAGGAGGGAAATGTAAACTTACATTGTGAAAATAACCGAGGCTTTAAATTGTTTAAAACCACTTATTCTTTGCTGTTGGTTCTAGGTAAATAACATGTAAATCAGTGTGTTGTATATTTGTGTTGTCTTCCTTGATTACCTTAGCTTTCATTTCAACGCTCTGGTGAGGACAGACTTTGATATTGGATCTGACTCGGAAAGATAAACAAAGCAAAACCCTCCCCAACGGATTTATTCCAATTACTGCAGTCTGCTTACAGCATAGCTCACAAACTTCCATGGCTGCTTAAAACAACATCGGTGGGTTCCAGTGATTTATCTACATTTGTCTTTATTCATTTGCCATTCACAGGGAAAGCATAACCGCATAATTTGCACTGGCCCTGTGGAGAGGATGTGACATTGTGTCTCGACAGTGGGAACAGACGCTGTCGTCTCTAATCTCTGAATTTCCAAATCAGCCTTGAAAGGCAAGACCTTGATAGGGCCTTAACTTTTGCCATGAAGTCATGTTGACTTGTAGCAAAAAATTTAGGAGCGTGAGAAATGTCACTATATGATTATGTACATCTCTGGCATTGAAACAGCTATGGTTTCAATGAGTTTTAGTGTCCCCATGATGGTCAAAATGTGGTTTCAGGCGTTTTTCCATCTTGACGAGACTAAAAATTCTTGGCGGAAGCGTTGAATTGTTGGAATTTTCTGGTTGGAATGTATAACAATTTAAAGGAACACGCCAACATTTTGGGAAAATATCCTTTTGTTCACTTACCCAGACTGAGACAAGATGTTCAATACCATTTTCACCCGTGTGCGTCCACTGGTTTGGTTCTTATAGGTAGTATTTTGTGTTAGCTTAGCATAAAGAATTTAAGTTTACAGGAGTCATTAGCCTAGCTCTGTCAAAGTGAAAAAATAAACCTTACAGCAACTCCAAAGCTCTCTTATTTACACAGTGTATCATGTGTATTTGAAATAAAAGTCTTGGACATGAAAAAAAAAAAAAAAAAAAAGGAGATGGTTGGAATTATAGCTGCTGAACACAGATGGAAGGATACATGTGTGCAGTGGTTATTGTTCCAACCATTTAACTTCTCCTAAAAGACTCTCATTAAAAAAAAAAAAAAATGCTGTAAGCTTTATTTTTACACTTTGACGGAGCTAGGCTAATGACTCCTGTAGACTTCAAGTCTTTATGCTAAGCTAACACAAAATGCTACACATAGGAACTGAACCAGATGTGAAAATGGTATCAATCTCAGTCTGGGTAAGTCAGAAAAAGGGTATTTTGCCCAAAATGTTGGAGTATTCCTTTAAAGATATTGAGTACCAGCTCAAAACATCAACTCTCATTATACTGTAGGCCTCAGGCTTCAGTTTTCTCCAGCCACACAAGATAACGGAGGGATTGTCTGCTGCTGTCCTGTTGTTAGTGCCTTGGAAAGCATTGCCTGTAAGTTTTGAATCCATCTATCATCAGCTCGATTATGCATATTAATGAAACTTTTGTGAGCATTGTTTAGGAGAAGTAACTTTGGAATGTATTGTAAATGGTAAATGTTTTGTATTGTCTATAAGCAAGTGGTGTTTAACTCAGTCATGCTGATTCTTTGAATGTTTGGCATTTAGTCTTCATGCTGTGTCTAGGAAGAGTAGAAACAATTTATTGTATTTATTGGCATTTGATTGTTTAATCTGATTATGATATGTGATTTAAAGAGTTAATAATGCTTGTGCACTTAAATGCTTACTCTTTGTATAGTTCATTGCAGTGACTATGCTGTATTTTGTCATTCCAGTTTCACTCCATCATACTGAAATACTGGTCAGTACTGGTCTTCAAAATGTCATACCAGTCAAGCTTTTCTGATACATGTAATATCTGTTATCACTATGCTAGAAAAATGTGTCCAACATTGTAAAAAACTGCAAAGACTGCATGGACATCGCTCCTTCCATGAAGTCCTACATAGCAGAAGTCAAACAGTCATGCCTGTGTGTCTGTTTTTTCTCTTAGTGTGATGGATGTGGGTGGGAGACATAGACAGGAACTCAGATCCCCAAAAGACACTCTCATAACAACATTCGACCTACCTGGATAAGCACTATTCAAGATTTCTGAGAAAACTTTAAGCAGCTTGAAAGGACAAAATAATGGAGTACAAGGAATATGTTTTAGTCTGGACAAAACAGTTTAACAGCAAAACTGAAAACACCAGCTGCACCTCCGTTGAGTTCATTGTATTACTTTTTAAAGCAATGTCTGTGAAAGCATTTTGCTTTGAACACATTACAACAGTTCAGTGTGTTTTTTTATGTGATCTCTCTGTGTAAAACAAGATTTAGAAAATGAATGTGCCTTAAATCCTTTCATTAAGGTCAGAGAAGTAGCGTTAATGTGTTTTTTCCAAGTCTTGAATAAAACCAATTCATTTTACCATCCAGACAGAAACAGAGAAAGATGTTTCTGTGATGCAGTTTTCTTTATATTGCCTAACTCCTTCCATTCTGATTTTTTATTGTCTCTCTTCATGTAAAAAAAGAGCAGTTGTAGGAATGTAAGCAATGTAAATAGTTGACTTAACGTTTAACTTAGCAACACTGAATGCTATTGCTAGAAGAAAAGCAGCTTTTTGAACTTACCTGGAACCTCTTTAAGACCATAACTGGTGCTGTCGGGCTTAAACCGATCAGGTTGTACCTTCATGTTTGGACACAGAACATCTGAGGAAAAAGGACAATAAGTTTGTTTTGTTATACAAGCTATAAGTAAGAATGTCTATACAAGAAAACTACTGGATTGTCAGTGATGCTCTTTGGGGATCTCAGGTTGAACAAATTTGGGCTGTTCACACACCTCCATTCATTGATCTCAATAAGAGAATTTTACAATAACCCTTTTACAATAATCAATCTTTCAGAAACATTATGAGGAGTTTGATTGATCGGGTGCTAGGTGTTGAAGTGTTTTAGGAAGTTGGGGCCTCATTGGGACAAACCCTTTGGACTGATATGTGATCTGGAGGGCTGTGCCACACACAGACTGCCCCCCCCCCGGCATCTGGGGGGCTGTGGGGGT
>OMLF01016532.1:54365-66044 GCA_900302615.1 Holocentrus rufus | reverse complement strand
GGGCTGTGGGGGTGGTGCTGCTGGGATAGATGGCTCCAGTACAGCAAGGGACACATCCCCAGGCCCAAGAGGTAACAGTTTTAGATTTCCACACACACATATTTCAAAGCTTGGCCTGTCCAGGCAATGCCAGTGGTGACAGTGACCAAGGCAAAACCATCTGGATAAGTTTACACTGCCAGGAGTTTTTTTTGTGTGTGTGTGAGTGTGTGTGTGTGTGTGTTTGGGTGTCAGGATGCCAGCTTTACTATGAACAACATAGATAAGCATCAGATTCTAGTTTTAAAAAACCAACAGCCTCAGAAATGGTGATTGACATTTCTGAAGGTGCGATAGGCAAAGACTTTTATGTATAAATGCCATA
Organism: Holocentrus rufus; assembly: GCA_900302615.1. NCBI lineage: Eukaryota > Metazoa > Chordata > Actinopteri > Holocentriformes > Holocentridae > Holocentrus > Holocentrus rufus. The sequence goes on along the minus strand of OMLF01016532.1, from coordinate 65,680 downwards.
TTATCAGCTGAAATCACAAAGTGAGGCTGCAACAGATAAGAACTATCCCCACTAATTGAAACACAGTAGATTCACCCTCTTTGCCAGAATGAAATACTGACGTCTGTGTGGCAACTGTTGGTAAAACTTCATAGAAAATGCATTAAACGATGAATCAAAACTCAAGAGTGACACACAAACTGTCTCCTACGTGGCGGTGACTCTCCAGAGAAACCTTTTGCCTTTCTCATGTTTTGGGTGTTTTATGGTATGAAGCATCCCAGACCAGCCAAGATGATAAACTTAAGCATGCTGTCTGTAGTTTAATGACATCACTGAGCAGGATTGTTGGGTATTGAAGTTCAATCAGTTTTCAATCAGCTATCTCTTGCTGCCATGTAGAGCTGCCAATGTGCAACGTTGCCTTGTGCAGCTTTGGTTTTGTCATTATACAACATCATATCATGATTTCAGTCTAACTGCACCATCTATAAACTTAGGATTTTTTTTTTTAACTACAAAAACTACTATCAATCTCCTGACTGAAAATCCCCTGGCTCACGGTACATGGTGCATTTTGACATTGTGAAAATTACAGAAGCCCGGATGCTGCCATCATTATGTACCTAGCTTGTTTACAGGATCATCGCCTCGTTGAATATAAGTCCAACAATGTGTCTGAGACTTGGCTGTCTGTGTGAAATACTATCTGTTGCTGAAATATCATAAAATAGTCAGACACCCAAAGTGCCCTAGTAGATCATCTGACAAACATGTACTATCAAACCCTGTAATTTTCTTAAATCACAGCTATAAAAAATTGTCAAGTCAAAGAGGCTTTTAACCTTTGCAGCATCCATTATGAGGATGGCTCTGTTGACATGGCTTGTTTTTCTGCTCCATGCAAAGCCTAGTGCGTGCACAATGGGAAAATCCAAACAGCTAATTTAAGTGTGACTGTAATAACCGCCAGTATTCACAAGCTTTTTGATATTTTCCACAAAGGGTCTTATCTGCGTTTCACATGGTTTATTTCTGACTCCTGCTGTGTGTTTGGTCCTTGTTTGCGTCTGTATGGTGGGTTGTTTTGTTTAGAAGTAAAAATGAAAGACTTTTTTTTTCGTCTTTAAGTGATAATGGAAGGTCTTCTGATCCCCGTAGGCACACATGGTTTATATTGTTTATAAAGTCAGTAAGTTTAGCAAAAGTTGCAATTCTGTGAATGAATGGAAGTGCGTCATTCATTTTAAAGACGGCACTGTAGCTGAACCTAGACTCTTAGCATGCTAAGTAGCCGAGCTACTCCCTGCACTTGTGGCCCTAAAGCTATAATTTAGGGAGCTGCCTGTAAGTTTAAATGGAAGCAATGTAAAGCCTGGCCTTTAGGACTACCTTGAACGCCCATAGTATCACCAGAAACCCAATCATTACACACTAAACAACTACCGCAATGAAGATTTGCAGTTTTTGCTTCCACGATGAGTTTAATTATTAATTCCCACTTTTGCCTGCATTTCACATCACGCCTTGGATTTTGGAACACATCAGTCAGGCACAGCAGCTTTAATTCGTGCGTGCTGTGTCATTGGCAAAATTAGGGGTCATGTAAGGTCAAATGTGTGAAACTATGACCTAGTTTTCCTCAGTAAGGCCGACTCACACTGTTCTAATCAGTCAGCGTAGGAGAGAATAAATAAAGTCTAAACTTTTGAACATATGCATTAAAAGGTGAAAACATTTAACATAGATGTTGAACTGGCTTTGCTGGACTCACTTGAAACATTAGAGCTATAATTTTCCGGGCAAAAAATAACTTGCATTGCTCAGTGAGCCAGTTGTGCTGACCACTGATATACTTAGAGACGCGCTCATGGTCATTTTAGAGATTACAGAAAGAAAACACTGGATCGCCATGAAACTTTTCTTTCGGTATAAATTTAGCCAATGGATAGCTCTGCTCAGCATAAACCTCTGTCACTTGCAGTGCAGCATGGTTTACAATAAATAACCTGCTTTATTGACCTCTTGGTAGGCAGACTGGAATCTGTGGGGTCAAAGAGCAAGGTCTAAGGTTAAGGGCTTGAAAATGAATCGGCAAGCCGCCTTTGGAGCTCAAGTGGTTCAGTATCACTCCACAAGTCGATCTGCCCTCAAATAAGACTAAAGGCTTTTAAACAGTGTGGATCCACTCATCCTTCAGGGGAATGAAGTCTTTTGCCATGTCAAACTTGACAGCAGAGCCAGACTGAAGTGAGAGTTTTGAGTTTGTCAGTGCTTATCTATGTACTAAACCATGTAATCATGTCATTTCCGCTTCTGTATTTACTGTTTGTGGCAAAGACTAAAGGCATCCTTTTCTTTCCTGTCGGGCTAATTTTAGGTAAGAATTCAAAGACTGGAGTGCAAAGCATCCATCTTCTCTATGAAAACACACATACACAGATGCCTTTCCTCTTCCCCGCACCGCTACTGGGGAGCACAAAACTAATTTCTTTTCTTTGGCGTATTTCAGCCAATTTATTTATACCGACTAAATAAAACAATGTTAGATTATTCTCTGAACTTGTTGTCTCTGTTGAAAGATTTTCTTGGTGCACTCTGGAAAAACCATTGAGGTTAGGACAACACAGGCTTTCCAGTGCTACACACCTCCGCACAAGAGCAGCAGTCAAAAAGGCGGCTATACCACAGAAATGTCCTGGTTAGAAAACTGTCATTTACGAGCCAATTTCTGCATCGCCCACTTCACACAATATATTTTCAGTCAGCAGCATGAAAGTATGTAAAAAGTTCTAGTCGAGAAGAAGCCAGGTGATAATACGGTACAGTATGTGCACCAGGTCTTTTAGCCTGGGGTGGGGTTTCGTGGTTAAGGTCTTTCCTCGGTTTGTGGTTAAGGGTTAAAATAAGAGTCAGAATTGATTAAATACACGTTCAGAGTGGGGCAGACTCTCCCACTTCAAAAAGCTCCATGTGGTATGCAAAGTCAGTGATGTGTTGGCAGAGTGGTGACTTACTCTCACAGAGCCTCCTCCTCAGCCTGCCCCTGATCTTGTCGATGGCGTTGAAGTCCGTCACGTGGAAGACATGGGCATTCTTGGGCTCAGCTGCAATCTCCTCAAGCTCTACTTTTAGTGCCTCCCCGATGCCCACAGCAAACATCCTGATCCCTGCTTTGGCCGCTGCCTTGGAGGGCTCCAGAACATAATCCTGGCTCCTGCCATCCGTAAGGAGGATAGCCACCCTCTGAATGCCTCTGGCTATGGGCCTCGCCCCATTACGCTCCGTGAAGATGTTCTCGGTGGTGTAACTGATAGCATCCCCAGTCATTGTATTTCCCCCCAGGTAGCGTATGTTACGGGCAGCTCGCTTCACATCCTCCAGGGTCTTATGCCTCCCCAGGGTGAACTCAGTGGTAGGCCTGTCACTATAGCGAACCACGGCCACTCTTGTCTTGTCAGGTGCCACATCAAAAGACTCCACCAGGTTGGCCACCCACTGCCTGATTTTCTCAAAGTTCTCCTTGCCCACACTGGAGGAGGTGTCCAGGATAAATGCCAAGTCATAGTGGACATTTTTACACCCTGTAGTGGGTAGAATGGTTTTAGGAAAATTACACAACAGTCATGTATGTGTATGTATACAGTGTATAAGCAATAGCAGTGGTGCTCTTTATGGTTGATGAAGATCAGCCTTACCTGCCCTCTGTGCTTCTACTCTCTCTCCTGAGAAAGTTAAGGCTAGGGTAACCAAGACCAGGGTAATCCTAAATCCCAGTCGTAATTCCATCTCGACCTTGATTTGGTTCCTTTTTGTTTAAGCTGTTACCACCATCAAGTTTTCCAATCTGTGGAGAGGTCAGTGGAACTATCAACAATTCACCATTGCATATTCTCTACAAAGTTGTCAACACAGTAGATTTTGCAGATCGATCCTGCATCTATCCTGCGTTTTTACTGCAGTGGCCAAAACGGAAAAGCTAAACTTGTCACAGGTATATTGTAATACAAATCTGGCTTCTCTCTAATGATGGGTTGCAAGTCCATTTCCTTGTACCTTTCCAACTCTGAAAGTTGAGCAGAAGTTTTGTTACAAATAGTTTATCTCGAACTAGGAAGCTGAAGTACAGGAAGTTCTTGCTGTAGTACAAGGAGCGAGTTGCTGAGTTGGGTATAACAATGGCTACACCCTTTAAACCTCTTCATTTTCAAGTTACTCATGAAAATTGTATTTAAATTAAAGGAGTACTCCAAAGTTTTGGACAAAATGCCCCTTTTCTGACTTACTAAGAGCGAGACAAGATGTTCAGTACCATTTTCATCTCTGTACATCCACTGGTTTGGTTCTGATGGTCAGCATTTTATGTTAGCTTAGCATAAAGACTTGAATTCTACAGGAGTCATTAGCCTAGCCTCCGTCAAAGTGAAAAGCTAAACCTTACAGCAACTCCGAAGCTGTCCTTTTTGCACAATGTATCATCTGTATTACACAGTTTATGCTATGATAACACAAAATGCTACATTTTGGTATTTTGCCCAAAAACATTGTAGTATTCCTTTTCATTTGACAATTCACCCTTTTTAGTAGGCGATAACAATTTTCCTTTTCCATGATATAGTTTGCACCTTGGTTTTAAGGTTATGGTTCAATTTATATCATGATTTGGCTTGAACAAATTGAGCTGACTTATAATTTAAGTACCTTCTTACTAATTTAGACATATAGTACAATTTGGAAATTGTTAGGCCCCTGCATCTTGTCAAACTACATCACAAACTGCATGGGGCTGCAAGAAGAAAGAGCATCCCATCTCAACTAACTTAGGAACCATAGATGCAACCTAATTGACCAAATTTCTAGCATCAAAAATGGCCACTGACAAAAAGTCTTGTCTGACCACAGCAAGTTACAAATTAAAAATTGAATACAAGACTTTCTACAGCAGTGAGTCAGCGCTCCATCCAGGGAAAGCTGGACTCACCAATAACGGTTAAACCTGCTGCCAAAATGGTTCTTTTCACCACCTCCAGCCCTACCAGCCAGTAAGTTAGGTCAGAGCAGTGTGCCGTTTGCTGACATGGCACTACAGAATTTCTGGGTAATGAAGACCAGTAAGTGATCTCTTTGCTGCCACTTTAGATCACCAAAGTGCAAAATTGCCCAGCACAGCTTTAATCCGCTGTCATGTCATAGAGGCCAGTCAGGAGTACTTTGTTGGCTGTTGTGGCTATGTGGCATTGGCAGAAATAATGCCATGTAAACACAAAACTATTCTTACACTTTCTGAACACCAGTGCCTGTGATGCCTGCCATTAAGAACCATGTGTCATTGACCATAGTCATAACATGAACTCATCCTGACTGGAGGTTTGTCTCTTTGCTGGGGTCAGTGGAGGAGGTTTGGGAAAGTCTGACTTATGCACAACTTGGAAGACTATAAAATGAGTCCCTTACGTCCTGAGAAGTTTTTACCATCCTTCAAAAGCTTATGTGCTCTCTGATATTTCCACTGATTTATTGAGGTATTTCATTTCCAAATGTGAATGCTAAGAATTGGGATACAGATTTACAGTCTGCTGTCAGGAATGTGCTTGATGGGATATTTAATAGAGGAGGCAGAGCAATTAAGAGATTATCAAGTCAATTAAATGGCTGTATTGCACTGTATTGTTCTAAATTGACATACACTGCAATAACCATTTGACACACTGTTTCTCATTTTGCTTAACATATATGGGAATTTTTAGTGCATTAAAAACCTATGTTGTATATTTTAGACATTTGTAGAGCTACAAAGGTCAATGGAATTTAGATGTCTAATTAAAAGGCCAACAAGCCATCAACTGAATGTAATAATTTCAATTATGGCAACAATTTCCTTGCATAATTTTAGTATGTACAGAGAGTGGGACATTTTGTTTTTAAAGGGGCTATAAAATGGACAAAGAGCATTATTTATTGAAGGTAATGCAACCCTCTTTGGACTAATGATGCAAGTGTCCTTATCTGATACTCCACTAGGTTCTTTCTGCTACGTGGTTTCACCGCTGCTATTAATACACAAAATAGGCCTCCTTGCTGAATCACTGTAATTGCCACAATTAGTGTGCATTTAGAATCTGAGAAACTCAGCGCAGCCCAGATTCAATGTGAAAATTCCTCATCCACCCCTCTGAAAGCAGCGGAAGAAGATTTGGATTCATGCTTATAATCCGCTTTACTCAACTTAGCTTAAATCTAACATATTCTAATTTGTCTCCCTTTCATCTCTGATTATGTTTAAATGTGCACTTGTCCCAGCTCAATGTTACATTAATTCACAAAGTTTTACATGCAGATAAAACATTGTACAAGGAGTTAAAGCGTCACTATGTTTTCCAAGCGAATTACTAAAAACAAGCTGGTTTGTCTCTGTCAGCATCTATGCCCGAGGCCAGATTCTCCTCCTTTACAAACTGTGGCTCTGTGTCATCGCTCCTGTTTCCACTTCCTCTCTCAATGGCAGACCTGGGATTACAGTGCAGATCTCTATAACAGAAGCCCCCCATTTATCACTCCCAAAATGTAAAAAACAGAAACAGTTTTTCCACGTGCAAAAAAAAAAAAAAGAAAAAAAAGAAAAGAGGAAGTTGGTCCAAAAAAAAATTCCTTTTCTGATAAAGCATCTAAACAGCAAGAGCATTTCCCAGAAACAATCTTAAACTGCAAAATAATCCCAAAAGAAAGAAAAAAAACAAAGACACCCTTTTTAAATGACAGTGACAGATAGATGATAATATGATTTATCACATGCCCCTTTTTATTCTTACCTGGCTCACCAGTCAGTGTTACTGGAGGTGGATCCCTGCCCTCCAGCACTCACAGCCTAAATCAGCACTGGGGCAGCAGCATCTTCCCGTGATAATAATCCAAAATATCCTCCTTTACCGGAAATCAGGGTTAAGTTATTGGATAATCCAGGGTGACAATCCAGTGTACAGTGTTGTTAAAAAGTGAGGTGAGCTTCAGCAACCTTGTGGATGGGTGGATGGAGTGGGAGGAACTCTGAGGGTGAAAGTGTAGGGTTTCACTAGGGGACGAGGTGGCTTCTCCTAGGCTGTGCTCACACATAAAAAAAAAAAAAAAAAACGGCTGAGAGGCCCAGCCAATTATAGACCCAACTTTCTGGGTATTTTTGTCCCTTTTTTTTTTTTCCTTTATGGCTGCGCCCATCTGAAGTGTTGCCCTCAAAGACAGGCACGGCTTCTTGGCAACCGCCTCAACTGTCCGGCCTTTGCCGCTGTGATAGCCACAGCGGAGCCGCCCTGGGGCTCGTGGTGGGCCGGGCCAGGCTCGGCCTCAGCCAGCCGCACACTTGTGGAGAAGGGCTGTATTTAAGCTGGGGAAATGATTACAGAACACTTGTGCCTTGGTGCTTTGTGTTAAATATTTGTTCTTGCATGTATTTACAGTAAAGCTTTGTGTTCTGTATGACGTATGCCACATTTTTTTAGTTCCTTACTCATCTCATTCTGCACATTTGAATGTCTTTTGTACGTTTTCTTACAACATATATGACTTTTATTCCTTTTTTTTTGTCAGCATGTTCTAGTACTGTAATTAATCTCTTTTTTATTCTTTTATTCTTGTATTTCTGCTCATGCCTAATAATGAAAATATCGCTAATGTACTCCAATGTATTTTCCATTTCTTTTTGCTGTGTCCTATTATTACTTGCATTATCTGTCAAATCTCAGTTCCCACAGGATCATCAAAGTTTTTTCTTATGTTACACTGATTTATTATCAATAGATTTATTATACAAAAGAAAACAGAAGCACAAATACTGACAGCTTCCATCACACACTGTGAATCTCTCTTTGAACCCTCATATTTTCCATCATTTTTCACCTTGCGCGATCTCTTTATTTCCCACCCCTGCTTGCTTGGTGATAAACTTGTTTTGTGCACTGTTTTGCCAACCTGTATATCCACATGCATTTCAATTTGATATACAAACCTAGAAAATGTGCGTAAATCACATTTCATTGCACACTGATGTTCTTATCATATGTTATCCTGTTCCCTGTGGGAGGAGAGGAAGCAGCAGTGAAACCTGCTCGCTCCGTCTTTGTCTGTCTGTCAGTTTGACAAAACTACCAGAGGACACGACATATCCTGTCTGGGAGGCATATCTCTCCCCTAAACCTCCTCCGCATCTTAAGTCTCAAGTTGGTAGTTCTCGTTTGAACTTTACTTTTTAAAAGTTCTCCCGCAGACTCACTTCACCCTCTGTAGAAACGCATCAAAATCTGCACTGAGATTGGTGTTGACGCACCAGTGTTCTCAAGAATACGGCTTCAATTTCATCTTCGAATGGCATGGAGACAACACAAGCGGGCCATTACATTCAGGCCTATTTACAGTGCCTTTGTAGTCAAGGCAAGTGACCACAGGCCAGGCTATGTATAGGCTCAGGGTGAAGTGGATGGGAAGCGTGCTGATGATTTGGGGCAGATGCATGTTATGAGTGATGGTGTCAGTCTGAGGAACCATCTGTAGCCTTATGTGAGGGGCCTGAGGAAGTGATCAGCATGGCAGGGGACCGGGACGCTGCAAGGCAAGTGCCATGTAGGACAAAACCTCCTGTCATCTGACTGAAAGTGCTCAGATCCTCTCACATCACGTCAGACAAAAAGCTCATCTACTTTCAAAATATGAATTCATGTACTCATACTGACTTTATGAGATTTTAGAGGGCCTATTTGTAGCACTTAGCATCACTAAATCATCAGTTTTGGGACATTAATATCATTGTCAAAAACAAATGAGGCCCCCAACAACAAGATTGGCAGCCTCTGCACTGCTTTTGACATTATGTGTCACTGGGTGGGATTTGGTAGGAAACCTGCTGTGTTGCTTTACCGCTAAAAACAAGGAGAGGGCGCTGTTCTTCCAGCACAAACAGAGCTAAAGCTTTTAGAGCCTGTGGTGGAAGAAGTGAAAGGCTGTTGAAAGAAGTCCCTTAAACATGACTATTCCCTCAACAAGATAGATAGATAGATAGATAGATAGATAGATGGATAGAGGGGATTCAAACAAGAAAGCTCTGGTGGGATTTGATCCAGGATCAGTCGAGTCATGTGTGTTTAAACCCCCAACTATCACTGGATTACTGGAGCTAATAAGGTAAACCCACTTAAAGTCAGTTTAGCTACTTTTACATTTGTCAGATGGAGCTCATTCTCCCTTTAAAACAGATATGAATCTTTATAATATAAAAATCACAATATACTTTACACGGTTCTTGATTGATGCAAAGCAATATACTTTAAACGAGATAAAACATATTTGTCCTTTTCTTAACTCACTGAGTATAGGTCATAGTTTAACTAATTTTTAATTAAATCAATCACTATTTTTAACACTAATGAGTTATTATTAATGGATTTCTAAGTTGTTTAATTGTCATGGGTAAACTACAGTTGGATCTACCTCTCTGTGTTGAACTACAAGTCCTGCTCTGTACTGTTCCTGCTTCACCTTCTGAGTTTGTGTAGACGCTGATCTAGGGAATAGCTTTTGGAAATGAACAATCCATAACTTAGATGAATGCTGGCATATCTTTTTAGGAAACACCGTTCTTTTTTATTTATTCATTTGCTATTTCTGGAGCACCAGGGATGTGTGCCGGGTCATTAATGAACTGGAGATTGGTCTGCTGCCAACGCGATGTTAGTGAGATATACTGGACTGCTGCTTTATTCAGAGATTGCATGACAAAGCACTGTGTGGTTCATTTAGTTTATTAAAAGTCATACAGCATGCAAGAAAAGAACAAGTGCGTGTAATGTGCCTCCATATTTGTCAGCGTGAGCTGATTTAAACAAAATTCATGAGGAGAGGTTTGTAAAATTAGCTTTATTTGCTCATGTCATCACACACATCAGCTTTTGTTACTGTAGGCTACAGAATGCAATTATGTAGAATAACATCAGTGTTTCAGATGTGAGAGGTATCAGGTAGCAAAAGCTCCTAAGGAAGCCCAAAGCTTTAAAGCAGATTAGATTGGCACAGCATTATAAAACAGTTTTCTGCCTCCTACATATGATTTTTCACATTTGCTAAAGAAATCAAATCATTTAGTCCATGTATACCTCATACCAGCATCTATTAAACCTTTGATCAGGGGTCTCCACATGACACAAATGTCATCACATTACACCTGTTCCAGTCTAGAAGCGAGCAAGGCATTACCTAATGACATCGCCTTGGGAAGACATTTCCCAAAAGCTTAAACCCGTCATTCTGCAGAATGGGAGTCAACTTGTTTTTTGTACTTTTCCCATCTTTTTTTTCCCCCTGACAATGAGTGAGCACCAATCTAAAGTTAATCATTTGAAATCTTTACAGTTTCCACTTATGTGTCTTTTTTGTTTCGACCATTGTAACCCGAGCTTGAAACATCACAGAGAGACCTCTTTACTTTCGACATCAGTCTGCCTTCTTCTATCTTTGCTCTCCCCAGTATGAACAGCAGGAACTTCGGCGCAGTTTGCAGCCAATAGCAGAGCTTTAGAGGCTTCGTCCACCTGTGACATGCCACTGAAACAGAAGCAAAATCACAGATTTTTAAACCCAAAGCGGTGCCGTTCATTTCATTTGCATCTACTGACTGCTGTTTATTTTTTCATGTGCCCCCTCCTTTTGCTCGTATTGTTTTCAGTCAGGAACAGGTGTAAGTCCCAAGCTGCAGACCCCTGTCATACACTGTTAACCTGAGTCACAGTTAATCATGGCAGGAGACTTGCCGAGGGGCCTGCACTGCTCGGCTTTGTGATGACTCATCTTCCTCTTTAATGTCCAGTTAGAGGCATCAGTACTTTTTATATACACTAGAGTTAACCCCATCAGATGCATTTTCACGACGTCCACCTGGAGGCTCAGAGCACCGCCTCCTGCAGATCGCTGACCGCCACCCTCCTCACAGCCTTCCCTGACACCGTCATATTATTCTCTGGATGCTGCTGTGCCAGGTTCTTCTTTGATGCCTTTTCCAGCATGCGGCTGGCCTCTCTCAGAGCCCTCTCTGCCCGTTGCCCTTTGCCTTGGAAACCCTGGGCTGGCTTGCCTTCATCTCCAGATAATCCCCCTGTTGACGCGTTTGACTTGCCCTGATCCTCTTCTAGGTGTTGCTCCCTCCTCAGCCTCAGCCGCCTCCTCCCAGTCTGGTGCTGGAGCGTGCCGGCGCTCTGGCATGGCACCTCACCGCCACGTGCGGCCTGGGTCTTAACGCCGGGAGACAGGGAGGGAGGGGCGGGCTTGCTGCACAGAGGGGCCGGCGTGCCTCGGCACAC
>OMLF01016532.1:23847-44435 GCA_900302615.1 Holocentrus rufus | reverse complement strand
CCGCCCCCCGAGCCGCCGAACTCATGCGAGTGGTAGTGCATGCAGGAGCAGACCGACTGCAGGTCAGTCACTTCCGCCCGGTACTGCTGCTGCTCGCGCCGCCGCCGGCCCCGCTGCAGCGACTCGTCCTGGATGTGGATGATCATGCTGTTCCGGTTCCCGGCCAGCGAGGCCCGCTCCTCAGCGTCCCGCCGCTCGTCCTCGCTGTTCATAGTCAGGAAGCGGAGCACCACCAGGTTGAGGAAGGCCCCGATCACCGTCAGGCCCACCAGGATATACATGAAACTAAAGGCCACGTACAGGGGCTTCCTCTGGAGGGCCCGGTTCTTTTGGAGGGCCACGAAGTCCCCAAAGCCTATAGTAGTTAATGTGATGAAGCAGTAATAGTAGGACTGGAAGAAACTCCAGTCCTCATAATGGGAGAAGGCAGCGGCCCCGATGCACAGAGTTCCGATGCAGGAGAAGAAGCCCACGGTCACCATGTTCTCCATGGACACGTCAGTGATGCTCATGCCGCAGCACTTCTTGATGCGCTTCAGGAGGTACTTGACAAAAGTGTTCATCCTCTCGCCCAGACTCTGGAACATGACAAGAGTCAAGGGGATTCCCAGGACAGCATAAAACATGCAAAAGGCCTTTCCTGCGTCTGTACCCGGAGCTGCATGCCCATAACCTGCAGAGAGAGAGAGAACAGACAGCAGGAGTTAGCGATGTGGAAAGGTTTTTGACAGAGCATGCGGTCATACTAGTGTAACTAGCGCAATCCCGTCACCTACCACACCCACCACTCTAACAGTCCCGGGTCAGCTTGTGTTTACAAACATGACCAAGCAAGAAATTTCCCTAAGAGTCCGCGAGCGCTGCCAAAGTGGGTATTGAATAGAAGCATGCCACAGAAATGTGTCGGCTCGTTAATCTTATTTGGGCCCAAAGATTACGGTGGGAGGGGAGTCCAATTAGTCAGAAGTTTTCTCTGTGGTAGAAGAGTTTGGGAATGAAAGGAGGAGGGATTGGATGAGAAAGGAGTCATGGAGGAGCCAGTGAAGCTTTTAGCTTAATTAGACTTTATCTTTAGGCCACAAGCTGCTGACTCACACACGGGAGGACTTTTCAAAAAAGCAACCGGTGGGGCTAACAATAGGAGTCATATATTAGATTTATTTTTCAAATACGGCATAAATGATTGTGTAAAAAGAAAAAAAAGCCGTGTGCTTAACAGTGTGTATAGAAAAATAAAAGTTGCGCAGAGCTGAATCTGCAGATAAACAGCGTATGAATGAAACATACTGCTGTTGAACGTGCAAGGATGGTAAAAAAAGAGTCCATCTCATTGATTATCTCTCCTCTACCTCTGAAGGTACTACTGTAACCCACTACTTTGCGTATTAACCACCAAAGCACAGCCAAGAAACACCCACCATCAGTTGGCATGTGCATCACCTCAACAACTGCTTTCCAAACAGAAACATTTTGGTTGTGCAGCGAGTGTTTTTTTTTTTTTTTTTTTCCATAGCTATAACATGATCAGTTCTATGTTCCGTGCCCTCGAGTATTGATTCCGCGTTTTCCCATATGGCTTTCCACCCACTGAAGCTCGCGTTCGGTTATGCATGGATGTATTCTTTTTTTAAACTCGGCTCTGTCAATCTGATTTGCAGATAGCAACCAAAACAGCTTTATGCGCATGCAAAATGTGCTCTGTTGACCTGAGGCGGTTTATCAGTGGAATTTCAAGTTTGAAACCTCTGCAGGAAGCTCAAGGATCAACTGCAGGTCAGAAAGAGCTGTCTGTGTAGCTGGTGTGTGTTGACTGTAATGAGCTGATTGAATACTTGGAACAATGAGAAGCATTGTAGGTCCCACATACATACATATACAGCATGTATGTGGGACCTACAGCGGTATACATCTGCAAGTCATGAATCAATGTAATTAAAAAACAGCTGAAACACACAAATCTTCTCTGCTTCAGAGATTTTAATGGCTGTGTGCTGAGTGGAAGTGAGATCATCTAGCCAAATAAGATGCAAATCTGTAACAAGTGGGATTATGATGATAGCGGGTAATATGAAATTCATCTAAACTACCTCCTCCACAGTACAGCTCTGTTGACACAGAGTGTGAATCTTAATTCACTCAGTAGATGACACTTCAGGAACATCAGCAAAGTCTTTCCGGGGGTGATCACGATCAATTTGGGTCAAGGCGAATGTGTGTGAGCTGCTGCGAATATGTTCATGGCATCCCAAAAGCATTTTTGTCATCTACATGAACATCTTAGGGCACATTTGTATTCTACCCAACCATCTGTCTTCTGCTGCAAATGAGCAAATTAATTGATATTGATTCTTATTGCTTAAATTATTCTCGCGGACTAATTAGGGCATAATGAATTACACTGGCAGCTGTGGAGAAATGACGAGTTTCATTTAGTTCATGGTATGTATTGACTTGAGCTGACAGTGGATTACCACAACTCTGCTCTTTCTTGTAGATAACCTATAGCCTTATAGAGATAAATACTAATAAGTGTTAAGTTTAACTCTCAGGGCATTATGCAACTATTTGTTTTCTCTGGATTTACAGGTCATTTGAGGTTTGTATACTCTCAAAAGGCCTCCTGCTTGCTGCAATCAGGCTTGAGTACATTAGATATTGATTCAATATTCTTTCCCCCTCAGAAACTAGCAACTGCAAGTTGACCACACTTATATAAACTTGTATTTCCTATTAGATTAGGTATCTGATTTTTAAGTTTTAAGCAGGGCAGAGTAAGGCCTAAATACCCATGCGATGGTGGTGGTATGCATATCAGTTTGGCGTCTACGGTTTATATCTCCAACTGATAAGACTAAGCCCAGAAGTAATGAAATCAATTTATTAAAGTAATAGAGGAAAAAGTAATGAAATCACGTCCTAGTGCAGAGTCCACAGTGACTTGTAGCTTTTCTCTGTCTGTTTTAGCTGTAAAAAGCACCAGTCTCCACACATTTCCAAAACAATAAATATTGCAAGATCTTAAGGGATTTCATAGGTAGCAATATTTTTATGTAAAAATCAGCCATGTTACAGAAGTTTTTAAAGCATGAAAATCAGCTACAATCCAGAAGGGTGCATAAGGGATTTATAAGGGATCAGTGAGAGGAGTGGTGTACAGACACGTAACTTACAGGAGAGTAGCACTTTATTAATTAAAGAGTAATAAAAAATTATGATCTGTGAAATTATCACAAATAAATGTCCGTTTTGCTATTCTCTATTGCCTGTTGATGAAAGCTGTTCTAAACACTCGGTGTCTGATAGATGCATCCTGGGAAAAATCCTCTGCTGCACAGGAAGTGATGCCATATATATTTCTGTTTTCTTTGCCACCACAAGAAGAAGAACTGGGCAAATGACTGATCAGACAAAGAAAAAAAGCACGGCCTACAGGAACTCATCAACTCATCAATAGAAAATCTAAAGAAAAAGACATCACAGTGCCGCCCACACTGTTTGATTGACAGGTAATCTGTAGGATGTACAGTGCAGAAACACCAGCAAGAAGCTCTTACTGTAGCACCAAAGATGGAGACAAAATGAAAACAACAAGGATCTCAAGGATTACCACTTTAATGTGTACCTTGCTTTTCTGAACCGGCCTCTTAAAGTGTTTCTTTCATGTTGCTGATGGGATGCTTTGCTTTTCTGTGGCAGTGCTGGACTGTGTAATCTGTTTGTCCTGTTATAATGACTCTATTATCGCCTGTTGTCTAGGGAACAGACATATTTGCTCTGGTGAACAGAGACCTGCCATGCACAGGTGCTTTTGTGCTCGTGTGTGCACAGGTGACATGCATTTGTGTGTACAGTGTGGCAGTGCAGCAGAAAGAAAACAGTGCCCTTTGACAAATGATAAAAGCATAAGAATGACTTGGCCATTCACATATTACACAATCAGAAACATTAACAAAAAACAGAAGGCGTTCTAAAGCTCAGTTTAGACATCCAGAGGCAGGGCTGCACTGGTCTACATGAAGAACAAGACACATTTTTGATATTCTAGCATGGCTCTGATAGTTTATTCCCTTTTATGGAATGTATGGCAGCTACACAATGCTGGCACCTCAGAGCTATGACAGTATGTTGACGTACATGCATAAATTGGCCTTGAGAAGAGGACATTTAATTTACCGCCATCCTGTTCCATGATTTCTGGGCAATCAAGTCCAGCATGTGTCCAGCAGTTTGGCTTATGGATCAAATACTGTAGTCTGTTAAAGATACAGCTTTACAAAAAAAGTATTTCAACTTCTTTAGTAAATCTGGATAATAATATCTCATATATATTGCTTAATGAATATTCTAAAGACATGGTAACAAACAGCACAATAAAACTGTTCATGGCCCCATAAGCCTAATAATTAAAGGTGGCATAAAAGAGTATCTGTTGGCCATCTGCAAACTCTAGATTGGAGTTTTACACAGAAATTAAAATGAAAAAGTACATTCCTGTAGTGCTGGTAAACATTAGCTAAAAATATATATATTTTTCAGTTGATGTAGATTGGAAAAGCTGTAGTAAGATGAAAAGCCATGTTCATGTCCAACATCAAAATGAATGGGGAATGCATTATCTTTGAGGAAAATAACCTTCACCATTCACGCACTGAAGCTTAAAAGCAGAAGAGCTCATTTATCGGAGAATTATTTAAAGCCGAACACGACTTTTCATACCACGGCACATCTGTTTGAGCTGCTCTTTAAATATTTGAACAAAACAGATCTGAGTGGGATGTGTGATAGCACATTTACTGTACACAAAGGGCTCTCTTAGTAATATTTTTACTATCGGTTAGAGAAAAAAAAAGAAAAAAAACTGTGGCTCAATACACCTTTATGGCACAATCCCACTTTCCCTAGAACCTTAGTTATTACATAAAACCCTTGAGCTACCCAGGAACAGTGTTTATAACCCAGATGATTGCTGTTTAAGCTGGCGTTTCAAAGAGCTAAAATACACAGTTGATATGTCACTTATGTATCTGTGAGACAGATGATACATCAAGACATGTATTATTATATCACAACCACAGATACACGCCGAAAAACACAATCCCATTAAAACAAATTGACAGATGTCTCTTTTTTTAATATCACAAGATTGAATACATAATTGAATAAATGTATCACACCCCCTCTGGCTGTCCACAGTGATATCCAGAGTGCCTCTAATGTGTTTCTAATTATGAATATACCAAGATTGCTCTCACCATAAACTGTATGACTCAGTTTGGCTCCAGTCCAACTCACTATTACTTGCTTTGCATGTGTCTGCCTGCACCCACAACATGAGCTCCATGGGTCCAGCTCTAACCGTGTGTGTGTGTGTGTGTGTGTGTGTGTGTGTGTATGTGTGTGTGACTCATTGTTACTCAAAATGTAATTTGGCACAGCTGGCAGCCTGAATCTGATAGTATTATATCACTCACTGTATCATTTGAATATTTGATTTTTCTTTGTAGATATCAATGATGAGGCATGAAAGCAAAGGTTGGGTTCTATTTTTACTCACTATCATCAGAAGTAAATGTGACTGTCAATGACAATATCCTCATTACCTTATTTTCCCACTGGATTGAGGGCAGTAATCAGTATTTAACCCTCTGAACCCCAAGCAAGTGATTTTGATTATTTTATTATTTATTTCTATTTTTACAGTTTCAGTTTGAATTCATTTTTACTTGTTGCAAATTCTCCGTCCTCCATTATTCATAACAATATCGCGGTGGTTCCTGATTGGCATGCACACACGCTCTGGGCAGTTACTCTTACAAGTGTTGAGCAGTTGCTTAAACCAACACCTTTTGCTCATTTGATCCACAGGTTAATCCAGCTCATATTATTTCGGCTGCCCCAGTGGCATTAATTGCAGCAGGTCATGGCATTTTAATGAAGGGCAAGAAGACCAGGGAGCACAGAGGTGAGAACACCTTGTTCTGCTCTCAGTCTGAGTCTCCAACACGTCACCGACAAGAGCTTAATGTGTCTGGGAAGTGGGAACACCATGGTTACCTACTCCGGGCGGGGAACCTCTCACTGTCAGCGTTCTTTGAAACACTGAGTCTCTCTAGATTTCCACTTTGTTGTGAAACCGTGCTGCTTATAGTCTTTCAGCTCGTGAGTTCTTCTTAACTCTACTGTTAAGGGAAAAAATGTCGAACGCAAAATTATCCACCGACAAAGAGGCAATTCCAGTGCTATCAGAAACACCTGCCAGCAGTTTAGGGAGATCACATTTACATTTGAAACATTTATCTAATGCCCTTATCCAGAACAAGAGTTTAACATGAACCTCACAGACAAAAAGCCACATTCAGGTTTAAGTGACGAACCATAACATGATCATGAAAAGAAATATTTTGTTCTAATCTTTGTCATACAGCACAGTAGTGATTCGACCTATATGCAGTTGATTAAAACTTTAACATTTCCTGTTGTAAACATCTGATGTCTAGTAGCTCTTTCCCAGGACAAACCCTATGTGACACATGAAATGATGTGTTATGTTTAAATCTGGGTAGTTAGCTTGAGCAGCGATAGCGACCATGGCTGAACAGACAAAGAAAAGAGCGCCACATACAGAAGCTCAAGGAAAACCAAGGAGAGAGACGTCACAGTCCTGCACACAGTGTTTGATTGACAGGTGATCTCAGGGAAGTGCAGTGCAGAATCACATCACATCAATGAACGCTAAGCGCCAAAGATGGAAACAAGATTAAAAAAAGATGAGGATCTTGCAGATGGCCATTTTAAGACTACTGATACACTTTGGGAAACGATGCAGCTTCTCATGTTTGTTCCTACAATGCTGCCTTAAGCCAGTTTTCATCACTACTTTCAAGTTCTTGCAGCCATCCTGCTGGAGCTTTTTCCTGCCACATCAGAGACGTTTTGGGTACACAAGTCAACCATCAGTAAACACACGGCAAAGATGAGACCTCCCTAACCTGGCACAGGCAGTTGATCTCGTGGGCTCATTTTCCTTTGACTTGCAAAACCACATTGACCGCATTCTGACCAAACTGGAAATCACAGCCGAACCAATCAGCGTCCTTTGAGGAAATACAGGTGTAGCTTAAGTGATGACTAAAATAAGAAGCTACAGACAGAAATACTTAATGGAAGACAGTGCATTGCTATTGGCGCCGAAGGTATGAAAAAGGAAAACAATTCCTGTCTCCTAAGTGCATGTGGTCGTCCTTATTCTGCCTAGCAATGCCTCTGCAGCAGGGAGCTAGCAGCTATCTGAAACAAAGCAACGAATTAACTTTTTTCCTGATTTGTTCATCTGACAAATACCAATTTTATGTCAACATGTTGGGAAGACCAATAGCTTGTGAAAAATGCATCCAATATCTTCTTCAGTGACTGTGGGACATAAGAACCAGTTGTAATCTGTGCTCAGGTAGGTCTTCTTCCATAGGAGTGAACGGACTCAGGACCTGCCACTTATTTAAGGTGGGGGGTAGCAGTGTTGAACCCATGTGACACAAACGCTGGACATAAGCAGTTTCACTTCTATGATCCAGTGCACTGACTTGGAAAACATGAACGACGGGACAATAAGCAATTGTGTAGCAACATGCTAACAAGCTAGCAATATGCTCACCAATGTGCTGGCTCACTTTCATCATGTCATCATCATCATGATAGTTGCTGCTGTTTGTTTAGCTTCTCATTCTATGTCACATGGTTCGCTTGTCTGATTGGACGAGTCTGCTGATGATAGACAGATGGTTGATCCTATCACCTAAAATGTATTTCGCGTAAAGGCCCGTTGCTGCCGTCCCATGTTTGCCATTGTTGGTATTTGAGATTCTTGTTCTAAAAGTGACAAAGTTAAAGGGAATTACTTCCTCACTTGTTAAGAAATAGCTTAGGGTCCCAAATTGTCTTTTACTTCTGTTAAGCTTTACAGAGGAATTCAGACACAGACAACAGACTGGATTTGATGTCAATAAAGTCGAAAGGGTCGGCAGTATGTAGCGTAACACCTGTTCAAGCAGCTGAGAGGAAATGGACCTGTAAAGACACAATTCATCAACCACAGCCAGAACTTAGATTCTGGGTGCAAAGGGCAGGTTCGGGTGACACACCCACGTACATATCTCACGTCAGGAATGTAATGCAGTTCAGTCAATTGGGCCGGCATGGTTGCAGAATTATAAACCTCCCCATGGAGGCTCTGTCTATCCATTCACCCTCCACTGCTGGTGTCATAAGTTGTTCCTGGGTCAAGAGGTATGTTTGTTCCACCTTGCCACTGCACTCTAGTAGCCTATTTGTTCCTAATTAGAAGGTCTATCAGGTATGCTGGCAAGGACTAAGCATGCTTTCTCTCTCCCGTTACAATCTTGCCTTACTGTATGTTAAAAGGATGGAGTGGGAGAGTTTCAGCCTGGTGCCCATTGATGAGACTGGTGTGCAGTAAAGGGGAACGGTGACTGTGTCTGCCCAGGAGGCCTAGCTGCCGCTGCTTTGCCTTGCCATTAAAATACCCCTCGTGCATTGACCCCATTTATATTGCTGTGTACCGCTGCTTTATGTAGTAGACATTTTAATTAAGTCTGAGAACGACCAACTTGTACCTAAACTGACTTGTTGAGTGAAAAAATAGAACTGCCGGCATACTTGTCTGAATACTTAAGCCTGCTTCCTTGCAGTGAATGGATCCTAGAATAGCGGCTTTTCTCTTTCCCTGCCTTTCACCTTGAATGTATTGTGTGCCTTTTCTCTTGCAGTGTCTGTGGTGTTTTCCACTTTCTCCGTGTCTGAAGCTAGCAGAAGCCAATGGTACAATGCCCCCCCCCCCTCCGTTGTCTGCCTGCAGCACTCCATTTTGTTCACTTACAGACCTCAATAGCTCTGTGCACTGGTAGTTGGTATGTGATTTTAAAGATGAATAAATCTTGTAAGAAATTTGTTTGCAGAAACTCACATCTCTGCCTCCTTGTGGTCTTACCCGTGTTGGTTGTCTTGTGGCTAAAATATGCAGTATTAATTGTATTTCTTGGGTTAAAGTGCTAAGGTGGGTTGTTGCTACCTTACCCATAACAAGACCTTTGAGCGCTGTGTAGTTCTGGTCACACAGGGTAAATGCAACAGGGTCGTGGAGGCCCTGGAGTTGGCATAAGCACACTATGGAGAGGAACAAGAGGCATAGAAAAGTGCCTTGAAATTGCAAAGAGGGAGAATCTTGGGTGGAAGTAATTTTGGAAGACAAAAAGGACTGGATTCATTATGGAACTAATTCATGTTGCACTGCCATCAATCCAAAAACTTTACCAATGGTTAAGTGAGGACTTTACATTCCCTAATCATATCCTCCTTCTTTTCCGAGGTCAGTGCATAACCAACTGTTGGAGTACCTGGTAGAAGCAACCGAGAGTAAATGAAAAGACCAACCAACATCAGGGAGAGCAAGTCATGAAAGAATCTTGTACTGAGGAGACACAAGGTAGGCCAGCTAGGAATTGAGAAATGCAAGCAGACAACTGGCAGAAACTTACAATCCTTACACAGATAAGTACAGCCTGACCTAGTATTGTGTTTCAACACTTGGTCTGTTTACTCTGTGGAGCTCACTCTGCCATGGGAAGGCAAGGTGGATGAGGCATATGAAAGAAAAAGAGTCTTAGATACACTGAGCTCTAGGAGCTGAGACTGAACAGTGACGCTGCTAAGCCTCAGCACTCCCTGTGGACACTGGGTGCTCTTGTTCCTCTGAGGGTTTTGGATTCCTTACATTTGGTCCAAAGTATGGAAAGCCATCTCATGAGTAAGAAAGAAATTTATCTATCATGTTTCAGCATAGACTCAGGTAGTCAAAAGGAAAGTAATGCATCATCTCCTCCTGGTATGATTGGTAAGTATACTGTTTTTTTTACTGGTGTAATACACATCAAGCCAACCAAGCAGAAATAGTAGCAAGTCCAGCAAACATTAAAACCTCTGCATGTAAATCACTAGTTTATTGATTGTGTGTCCAAGACATAAAGCAAAAGGTAAGTGAATGCTGTTATTCTAAATTTTTGGCGAGTCACCATGACATAAGCAGGATAATCCATGATGAGGTGTGTGTGAAAGGGTCTTAATGCACTCCGCGGAGGCAGCCACCCTCTGCTTCACATCGGGTGGTTCTTTGCCTCTGCATTGCGCATTAAAATCCTTTAACACACACCTTATCGTGGATTATCCCTTAATTAGCACAAGGGATAGTGCATCAGTTAAAGAGTTAAAAATGTAAGCCTCTTGGCTTGTTGTCATTGCATTGTTTTGATATATGATTCAGGGCAACCATTAGAGGTACCCAGTGTGGTTTGTGAGTAGTAGAGAGGCTGTAGGAAAACTGAGTCCCCGCTTTGTTTACATAGCATGTTCTTCCAGCAGGCCATGAGCACTGTGGGGACACACTGCACATGCCAGTGTAAACAAGGCAACTTTCAGAATACTCCAAAGTAAGGCTTTAGCAAATGTCTTTTGAGATAAGAAACGCATTCAACATCTTTATTAGGCCTCAAGGACATACACAGTGTGTTGTGGTGAGAAATTCTGAATGTAAACAGAACTGAGTGTGTTTACAAGGAAAACCTACGCGGGATACCTTTAAGGAGTGCTCTTG
This sequence comes from Holocentrus rufus, assembly GCA_900302615.1. NCBI lineage: Eukaryota > Metazoa > Chordata > Actinopteri > Holocentriformes > Holocentridae > Holocentrus > Holocentrus rufus. Next base: position 33,772 of record OMLF01016532.1, on the reverse strand, counting down.
TCACTTCTAGCGCACAGGGAGAGGCAGAACAAAAGGGTGCATCACACCGTGGGAAAATTTATTTAATTAGTACTTAAAATTCAATAGACCTGCAGCATCAAGTCTATAAATCCCAACCAAGCAGAGCAAAGTCTTCTCCTTTTTTTACAGAACCTGAAGATCTTTCATATATTTAAAGGCACCTAGAGCAATGAGATCTTCCAGTTTTTTTGTTTTAAACCATATTGGAATAAACTCTACATGGAGAACAGATTATGCTGGACATCCTAACTCAACCCTCCATACAGATATCACCACATTATATTGATGGACCAATGGCACTGCTTCACTAACTAACCTTTGTCCACATGAAATGAAAAATGACTTTATCTTCTTAGGTTAATTTCCTTGTTATAATATACACCTATTTTACAATAAATCACCTCCCAGAATTATGGAAAAATTGATTCATATATGTTTTTGTAAAAAACAAAACAAAAACAAAAACCTATTACTTTTAGTTCCTCTGGAAAAATGTATTGAATTCCAATCACAGATTGCAATCTTTTCAATCACAGATTTTTGAACAATCCTCCTCTCAGACTCCTCCAATCAAATAAAACTGCGCTAACTAAAATTCTATTTGTTTACACTTTTGAATGATCTCTCCCCACATTATGTCGTGCCCCAGCATCCTATTTCAACAGAAATTACATCAAATTAAGAATGTTGGAGGGAATACTAACAATTTTTTTTGACTTTTTATGTCGACTCTAGGATGTGACCCGTAACTGACACCGTTATGAACTCAAGGACGAACACATGCCTGCACAGAGTAACAATAACAAAACAGTTTATGACTGAACCGAGGCGTGTCTCCAAATGTCAATCACGTCAGCTATTTCGCTTTCTTTGCCTTGCTGTGTCTCATTGTGCTCCATGCCAACACTGGCTTGGGCAAGCTGCCGTATGTGGCACCAAAATCATGACAAATAAAACTGCTTCAGGTAGATGGCATAATATTTACTTGTTGTCATGGCAACGCTGACAAATCCCAGTGTTAAGCGTTCAAATGCAAGTTGTGTGAAGGTACTTGGGATCACAATTTGTAGTAGTAGTATTGGAAAAATGTGACTCCATGCAGTTGATCAGATCATGGCACATAAGTGAATAATATATAACCATTAGTTCACCTTTATAAATTGACCCAACAGTCTTCTGTTTGTGAGAAAGTTTCAAATTCGATACAAATTCGATACAAATTCTTCGTATCGGACTGTAGAGATGTTGTTGATACCAGTAGCCAGTGCTGATACCTAGTAGTAACAATACCAGCTAAATCACAATGGTTTAACGATAACATTGGTGCTGCCTACTCAGATTCATGCCCACAATTCTCCATCTATCTTTCTCTACATTTTCTCTCTCTCTCTCTCTCTCTCTTTCACACACACACACACAGGTACTTTCACACACAGCGGTCGCCGGTCAGAGGCCTGCCTACCGCCTGAACATGACTGATCAACAGTGAGTCATCCAGCACCTTATCAGATAGTCATTGCAGCACGGCCCTTCAATCTAGTATTCCTCACTTTTGCTCCGAGCACCACATTGCCTGGGAGGGAATTCAGTGATAAAATGCCACGGGGGGAGATGAGTATTAGCAAAGGTGACTCATGCTTCTGCAAACCTCCTGGGAAAACATAATTCCATATTTCATTTGAAAGGATGTTGCACTAATTTTCTCCCTTTTAAATGCACGCTGAGAGCCGTCTTTGAAGTCTCCCCTTCTGAAGACCGTTCCTGTCGCTCCTCTTCGCCTGCAATCGCAACCTGCGCGGCATGCTACCACAGCGGCTTCAGTGAGAACCATGACGAGAGGAGTTTACTATGAGTTGTTGAGCTGTCAGCGGCGTGCTGCAGTGATCATGTGAGTTTCACAGCAGGGGGGCCACAAGCGCAAAGGGCAGGTTTGAGAGATTGCACAGGTTGAAAGGTTGTTTTGATGTTTGGATTAATGAATGAAACCTATATTTACACCTGGGGGGAGTTGGTCGCGCTCTTTAGGATTGATATTTGTTTTTGTTGCTGTCCTTTTGTGAACTGTGTTACTCCCCATGCTTATTTAAAGCTGCAATGCATTTTTTTAAAATTAAAATACACTTGAAAAAGTAGTGCTCCCATCACCCACTCATTGACTTTAGATTCATCCTATTTGCCCAAATAAAATTCTGCTATGTGATATGGTCACCGATAGGAAACCTTCTCCGCCTACAGGAGGTGATGAATTAAAACTTCAAGGAATACGCCAATGTTTTGGGCAAAATACCCTTTTTCTGACTTACCCAGACTGAGATGAGATCTTCAATACCATTCTCACCTCTGTACGTCCACTGGTTCATTCCTATGGGTAACATTTCATGTTATCTTAGCATAGACTTGAAGTCTACAGGAGTCATTAGCCTAGCTCCATCAAAGTGAAACAAATAAACCTTACAGCAACTCCGAAGCTGTGTTATTTACACAATGTATCATGTGTATTTGAAATACACATCTTGGAATTTTTTTTAAAAACGAGTAGTTTTAGGAGAAGTTATTTGGTAGGAACTATAACCGCTGCAGTAAGCAGTAACAGTCTCCATGTTATGCTAACATGAAATGCTAGCCATCAGAAATGAACCAGTGGACGTACAGAGGTGAAAATGGTATCGAACATTCAATTTCAGTCTGGATAAGTCTGAAAAAAGGGTATTTTGCAGAAAACGTTGGAGTCTTCCTTTAAGACCAAAATACAAAACTGTCCCCTGAGCAGCAGTGAGCTACGCTCTGCATAGAGAAAGCTGGACTCACCACTGTTAGATCCTTTGCCTCTTATCTTTTTGGTATCCTTTGGTATAAAGCATCACAGACTCCAGGCTACTGTGGGTTTTCATATAGTTACCTCTGTGAACCTGCCCAGCACTGATTTAATTACACTTTGTAACTCGATCTTAACAAGTCATTTAGTCTCATATTCAGTGTTAAAATCTTTTTCCTCAAAGTGAAAATCTGTGAAATGAAATAATCCCACTTGTTTCCAATGCTAATCAGCTTGCTACCAGAATTTTCTTGAATCAAGTGTCATTTTCTTGATCTAAGTGGGCTGATCTGGACTGATCTGCCTTATTTTGCCTTGTTTCAACATATACTTGTTCCCAGAAAAACTCCACTACTAATACTGGCAGATTTTTTACCTTGTTCTACAAAAAAACAATACTTTATGGTTAAATATGAAACCAAACCCCTCTATAGTCCTCCACCTTATGACATTTAGCAGAGATGTGTGGCAGATTATGTGGACAGACATAAGGATAAACTATTTCCAGGATTAACCACTCAAACAGTAAAGAGAGCTCACCAATACACAATCAGAAAATATCAATGGACTGCTAATAATGTAAAGGTCACAATTAGTGCTGCACTCCTGCACAAGGATTAGTGCACTGTTCTTGGTGTTCATCTTGGACATTTCATCACTATGAATTACACCATTGATTTTGAATAGGATTGAACAAATTTAATCTTTAGACTCTTATCTCTCTGTCTCAAACACACACTAAAATACATGTATGGATGCAATGTAACCCAATTTAGTTGTCAGAAACCAGAAGATCAAACCTGCTTGAGTCTTGATAGTAACTCTGACTCACAGGACAGTAAATGATCTTTAACAATGAGTTTGTGGCGCTAGCATTTTCAAATTTATTCAGGCTTCACATTTCCAAGCTTCTCCTGCCTTCGGTCTGCCCCCAGCAGGGCTCCTAGCTATCTCAGGTGTCACTCCATGTCCCCTGTTAGGCTCCACTTAATGAAATTCATTGCCCGGCATTGGGAAATACGGCCATCAAGTGCTGCTAAGCAATAGCCATTTGCACTCTGCTCACTAAAACCAGCTTCCTGGAGAAACTGACACCGCTTGGCCTAACGTTCCCTACTGTGACTCTGCTACCTGATTTGTAACAAGGACATATTTCGCTTCAATGTCATCTCAGACTTATGTCTCAGCTTTATTTTTGCAAGAAAGAGACATGCTCTCCAACAGTGTTATTCCCAGCAGGGTCCATGCTTATGTTTAAACATTGCAGGCAGGCAGCCTTCACTAATGGTTGGCCAGTGCCCTCTTGGCTCTGCCGGTCCTGCTTGTTTGTCTTTATGTAGCCTCCCAAGGCTGCAGACAATCGACAGCCAAATACTCAATGGACTGCAAGCTGGCTGCCGCTCCTGTTTTTCACTTCACTTAAGTCCAGTTCAGCTCACGTAGCTTTTATGGCACTCACTGGCAATTAATTTCATAGCAGATCAACAATCACAACATACACGCAATGACATGAAACCAATCAAATGGTCTATTTACTTCAGGCAACATACATATACCATGATTAAAATTTACATATTAAACACCTGCACTCATAATATTGCAGCCACTGTGCAACTCTAATTTCCCAACACTTTTTAGAAGTGCATGCTGCATATCATGTATCATAATAGGTCATAATAACTTCATAACCTTAATTCTCTGTAAGGTTAAAGCACCATATTCATTAGTGTTTTCATTGAACGGTTTATAATTCACTACCCAATTATGGACATTAACCACATAAAGCCACATGCACACGCATGCACATGCATCATTGCCATTTTATGATGTAAACTGCAGGTGGTGCAGCGAGCATGATGTTCCTTTGACTGCGAGTGTGTTTGCTTTTTCAACCTATGTAAATCTGCTGTCGTTCTGCTATCACTTTGTATTAGTTTTACACCCTCCAGGGGCACAGCATTTAGTACCAGAGACACCACTCGTGCATCAAAACCGCTAGCGGACCACACACACTGTGCACAAGCCACCAACGCTGATTTCATGCTGCTGTTCTGTGGCAATAACTCATACCGGAGACCACACACTCCCACTATTTCTACAGATGGAATAAAGTGGTTGCGATAAGGCCGTGTGGGAGTGCATTACAGTGCACAGTACAGCCAAAAGATGACTATCAGAGCCCAACAAAAGAGAATTTTCAGCAGGTAGTAGCAATGGAGTAGCGTTGGTCACCTGCACTCTCAATTGCTGACAGATTACGTAACACACCGTGAAGTTCGAAGCTTTCAAGCATGAGCAGGTGTTGAAGGGGAACTGCAGCAGAAGAAAGCAGCAGAATAGGATTCTAGCAATACAATGCATGCACATAACCTGAAGACCAAATCAAAAGAGCAGGGAGGGTAGGTGCCAGAGCTACAAAGTGGAAGTCCCAGATGCCCGGCAGCTAGGCAGTGCCATGCTGACTCACAGCCTTGGTGGGCATAGTGGGAAGAAATTAACTGTATGGATCAATACCCGACTAGCAGCCAAAGGAGGAGGTGGGCTAAATGTCAGGACTCATGTTGCAGTGCCCACTTGCTCGCCTCAGACAGCTGACAAATCTGTGTTAGACTCAGGTGATAAAGTTCAAAGGTCCATAACTATGACAGTGATTGACGTAAGGACAAAGAGAGAAACTTGTTGAGTTTTCTCCAGAATACAAGTCGTTTTAGTCTTTCTTTTTTTAGTTAGCAAACACCATTTAGACAAATTCATAGTTATGTTAAACTAACATAGTGATGCTGTTGTAGAGTCTGATTTAAAGTTAAAAAAAATATCTTTGATTACTTTTTGACCAGCTTTTCCCACAGAGAATGTATCCCAGGATGGGTGTTATAAGATGCTGAAATATTCAAAGATTTTGATATTAATATTTCAAAGAAATAACTGCATTATGTTTTATGTATAATTAATAAGAGGGCCCTTTTACCAGCTGTGGTCTCGAGCATGTCATTTGCATTTTCATGAAAAGGGAACAAGCCGTGCTTGACATGAAACCGGCATGTAATAAGTTCATCTTCTGAGAGTGCTGTTTCAAGTCAAGGTTGCTCAGAAGAAAGCTCTGCACTGCAGTAGATACAAACTTTTCTCTTTCTTGACCACCGCGTGTGCATCAAACATTGCGCACCGATATTGTCATTCAGTGTTGGTACTTTGTGGTAAAAGGTAAGCTTATTTTATGAACTCCTGCAGAGTTCATCAAAAGTAAGCAGGAGAAACAGGTGAGTACAGAGAAATTTTGCATATCAGAAACAATTTTTAGAAGAGGAAGAAATTCCGAAGCCAGGCTCTGACTTAAAATTAAAGCAAAGTGCAAATTTCAACTCTGTATCTGTAACTCCAGCAATCCAATTTATTCTGTTTCCAAGATGATGATATTCTTTGGTCATGTGTTCAGTAACACTGGGGTCCTATTGAGGAGATGACAATGCTTTGGAATATGTGTAGGGCTGTTATTCATAGGTTTACATGCCATTTTGAGTTCCATAGTACACTTGGGTTGCAGTGTTCTGTTCAGAGCCAGTGTAAACAATACAGAAAATCTCCATCTTATCAAGTCATTTAGTCTCATAATCAGTCTGAAAGACAAGGTAGAAAATCTGCCAAGTGGGATGAGATAATCCCACTTGTTTCCAATACCGTTTACCTTGTTTCAGGAGTTTTTCTGGGATAAATATGTTGAAACAAGGCAGATCAGCCCACGAGTGTCAAGAAAATGACAGCTGATTAAAGAAAATTCTGGAGACAAGTTAATAAGCATTGGAAACAAGTGGGATTATTTCATTCCACTGGCAGATTTTTTACTTTATTGGGAGAAAAACAAAAATTTAAGACTAAATCAGAGACCACAAATATGACTTGTTAATGTAGAAAATGTTGCAATGAAGGGAGCATTAAGTAACCATTAAGTTACCTATCATAGGTATTGATCAACAACCCTATCATCCCCTGAATCACAGTATTTTATTCTGAAGGACTGTTAGCAGTGTCTCCCTTGTCTCCTGCCACCGTCTACCTCCATTTTCTCCCTCATTGTTTGGCCAGTGCAGCGCCCCGCTGCCAGGTACTTAAAAGGGACACCACTTGGACTTGAGCCCCTGCTACCAGGAGGCACTATGCACCATCAAGCAGCAGCTCACCTCCCCGCCCACACTAGCCTAACTTCAGCATGGATGCAGCCACCGTGCTTGACACTCTAGTCTGCTGATTCTGTGGTAGAGTGGAACATTCAGCCACCACCTCTGGAATCCTTTAAGAAACTCTAAAGGTGAGAAGGAGGCTCTCGTTTGTCTGTGGCCACGTGAACACATGAGCCTTCACTCTGCACACACAGAGAGGACAATCACAAAACTACTGGCCACAGGCCACTGACATTGTTGTGATGGACTGAATGTAATTAACTTCAAACTCAAGCACGCCAAAAAAGTGGTGCATTATGTAATACACAGATTTAATACTACTAATCATCAAAATGACAACAAACTGGGCATAAACTATTTGTTGTGGATGTGGCTATCAAAGCAAAGCTAGAGGACAGTGATATCAACAACAATAGAGTGATGCAGTAAGACAAGAAAGCACAGCGAAGCTAAACATGCAGCAGACAAGACCTGTTCAAAAACAGGATTGGACTGATTGGATTGATTGATAAGGGTTGATTGGACTGCCTCAAGCTTGATGCTGTTTCAAGATAGACAGCTGCTCAAAATGAGTGAATAGCATGGAAGTGGAAAATGACCAACCATTTAGATGGTGGGAACTATAACTAATGAGTACATGTGTTCAGCGGTTATAGTTCCTACCACCTATAGTTTCTACAATCTAACTTCTCCTAAGACTACCGTTGTTTTTTTCAAAAACATTCCAAAACATTTATTTCACATACACGTGATATATTGTGTAAATGCGACAGCTTCGGATTTGTTGTAAGCTTTATTTTTTCACTTTGAAAGAGCTAAGCTAACAGCTCCTGTAGACTTCAAGTCTTTATGCTAAGCTAACACGAAATGCTACCCATAGGAACACAACCAGTGGATGTACAGAGGTGAAAATGGTTGGAATACGTTGGAAAAAGTGTATTTTGCCCAAAACATTGGAGTATTCCTTTAAGAGAGAGCAGATATTAGGACCACATAAATCCTTCTTGGGACCAAAAACAACAAGATGAAGGTACTGCTCTTGAGACCCAGTGCAGTGACTGAGCATGGATGTGACGGGGCTTGTGAGAGAGTGCATGGTTTACCCTCTCAGCAGGAAAACAGAGCAGCCAGCTACAGAGCCAGAGACCCCCGCTGAGAGGCCATCAGCTCCATATGAACACATTCACATCGACCTGTGTGGAGGACTCCGCTGAGCTCCCGCTAGGACAACCTAGCAAACTGAAAATAATCAACCGATTATCATGTGCGACTAGGGTGAGCACCTCAAATCATTTTTTCAATACGCACCAGTCAAACATGAGCAACTTCCCTATTCAAGATCTACCGCAAATGTGCCCAAAATTACAGGGATGTGGATTTGCAGAGCTACTATTATCACAAGACCAGTCTCTTTGCTAAAAAGCAAGTGGTAATTTGTCCTAGAATTACTGACAACCTCAGCAATAGTCTATTAATCATTAACAGAAGTCACTGGATGCTCCCAGGTAATATAACGCTAGTCACACAGGGTTAACAACAGAGGAATCTTCCTGCCCTGTTCAGCTGCATTATCCAATATTTGCTCATTGAAATACAAGATGAAATACACAGAAAGTCTGCAAAATATTACAAGTCCAGATGCAGATATTGAACCAAAATAATAAATGCATGAAAGCCACTGACTTTGCTGCAAAAGCATTGGGATTTCTATTAAAAAAAGGGTAATGGGTTAAAGTATTGGGACACTATATATATCCACAACAGTTTAAATCATGCACACGCTGTCTTAGATTAAGCTAAAGGCATTCAGGTATTTCAAGAGAAAAGGCAAACTATTTAATACTATGTAATACTATTTAACACTTTTGCAGGAGTTCATGAACTCATGTGAAATCTCATTAATTGTCCTGGTATGGATGGGAAACCTGTAATATCAGATACACAGATGAGTAACCTTGTACAAATGCCCTACTGTGCACTCACGAAAAGAATATTCATTTTGGAAACCTCTAATAGCAGTCTGTGGTCCAGTGTGGTTTTCCTCATTTTTGGGTCTGGCTTTGGAATTAATTGACCAAATTAGGCTGTGGTGTGAAAAAAAAAAAGAAATGAGTATGCCCAGAAATCAAAGATGCTCATTTCTTTTGGTTAGATGATTATGAAGAACATGAAGGTGGATTTCTCTGGAAAACCTGAGTTTGAAATGTGATGTAAGGCACTGTCTTGTCAGCCCATGTGAGCTGGGTACCTTGACTAAAGTACATGACTGGCATAAAATCAATAAATCAATCAACTGGTACAGTGGGATGAAAGACTGAGGTGTGAATGCTGAAAAACACCTCCATGACATGTATAAATGGTTCTTTAATTTTGAAATGTTCATCTTACCATGATTACATAAGCACTATGTAAAAGATGGCACAAGCCATTATTCATAATTGATGAATGTGCCAATTTCCTGTCATGGAACTTGTGGTCACGCATTGTGAATCAACTTATTACCTGGACTCAAGTGTGCAAGCAAAAATACTGAATGCTCATGCACTTTCGTGGACTTTGTTTGAATAAAGTAATAATGGAAATCTGCACCCTAGATGTACTAAAGATATGCACAATCCACACTAAATAAAAGAGAACATGAGAGAGCATAACAGAATATATGCCATCAAGAATATAGAAATTACTGCAGATCATCCTCATGATTGTGCTTTTCATGTTCAAATGACACTTATGTAAGACATGAACAAGGGATGCAAGCACGGCTATGGTCCATCAACAGGTTTTCTTGAATTTTTCTTTTCTCAAAATAAAGGAACACTGTGGTTGGCAGGGGAAAGCGCAGGAGAAAATTCTAGTCCTTGATTGTAGTGATAATGTATGGCCTGCTCCTTCAATCAGTCACTGTCAAGAT
>OMLF01016521.1:0-12533 GCA_900302615.1 Holocentrus rufus | reverse complement strand
TCACAGACACTCTGAGCTTGGGGGGTGGGAGGGAACTGGAATGGGCCTTTGTGCCTTTCCAAAAGTCTGTGGCCAGTCTATCTATCCATGACCAACAGGGCTGTGGTCCAGCACTGTTTAGCAGAGGAATGCCATCTTTCAATACCAAAACACCCATGAAAACTGGCCTCCATCACAGCATTCCATTGTTGGTTGTGCAACGGCGCTTAATTTGGTACTTTATTAAAACAGAAATTCACCCGAAGACATGCTGTTATATATCATCAATCTGTGATGCAATTCAAAGCAATCCTGGGGTTGTTTTGTGATGAAATGCTGTAATTTACATATCTGGTGTTTCCATATCCCACAACCTGATTTGTTTATAACCACCAGAGAACAGGCGTGCACTTGTTGCATGCAACGGTTGGTTATACATGCAGAGAGCAACAGCAATAGAATTATCTTATTTGATAAGCTGCCAGAGGAAATCCAAATGCAGCCTGTAATTTACAACTGAAAATTAGAAAATAATCAAAAAATATACATCATATCACAGAATTTCCTATATGGGTAATAATAAAGAGAACACTGCCTCTTGAAAAATAAATGAATTCATATTTTAATTTTCTCATTTAAATATTCCAATCAATATTTTACCTTTTTTATTTTGTATTCCTCCTCCTGAAACTACAACAAAACTGTGCTGGTTCTCTTTTGATGATCCCAAAATTAAACCAAGTTTATGAAAAAAGCACTCTGACATGCCTGAGCTCATGTTTAGCCACTGAAAATGATTGAACTGCATTTGAAAACCACCTCACACTTTGCGTGTTTCTGGCTTTGCTTATGATGCTTATGTGATGCAATGTGGTTATGAAAGCTGGCCCACTGTCAGACATATCTCTGCCTCATCTACCATTGATTCATCCCTTGCTTTTCCATTCTGGGTTGATACCAAAATCTGACATTTACTAATGTTGTTTTAGATAGCTGAACAAAACGGGCCCAAAAATGTGAGCTAAACCATCATTAGCGTGACCTGGTGCTCCCTGTGGGCAGGGTCACTGAAACATCAAGTCACAAGTCACAATTCATATGACTTAATGTTCAGTTAAATGAAAACACAGTAGTTCAAAATAATGAGAATAAACTCACCTATGAAACAAGGCATCTAACATGGAAAACAATGCAAAAACAAATGACTCAAACTGAGCTGGCCTATGACAAATAGAAAAAAAAAGGGCTGGTAGGGGGGACTTTTCCATACTGGAAGGCACAAATTTGGCCAATTAAAAATCATTATTGTGATTCCTGTACAAATGGGCTGTGCAAAGTTGGTGCTGCAAAGGGGCTGCATGCACAAATGGAAAGGCTAACATGGCCACACCTGTCAATGCAAGGCTATGCAGAGTCAGGGCTGAAAACTCAAATAATTTTCAATTAACTTTAACTTTAACATTTGGGTTTTATTCCCAACAAAAGGCTCACTCGCTTTGGCCAAACCTGTGCTGGCCAACCGATCTGTTGTTGTTTTGGTTTAAGTTGAGGTTTTACTGCTAAAAATGCTTTTAATAATAACATAATCATAACTTACACATTTGGACTGTAGCTATTTTAGATTCAGATGAAAACTAAATTACGATGCTTATTTTAATTTCACATTTTCTCTTGCAGTGGTGGTAATTTTATAGCTGTGGTGATGCACCGCGGCTAAATGAAAACAGAAGAAACACTTTTTTTGATTCATTTATTTTGGTCACCCAAAGCTTGCGTGCATTGGTTTTAAATCTTGTTTAATGACTTGCAAGTGCATTCCAACAATGGTGCAACCTAAACAGAGGAACATATTCCACACACACGCACGCGTCCGCATCTGTGCGCGTACACACACACACACATACACATACACACACACCTCCCACTCTCTCTGGAAAAGCCATCAGACTTCTCCCTTTCGTACAAAGGGTGGGGGGTGGAAGCAGAGCACCCAGAATAGAGTGTGAGAGAAAAGCAAGTCTGCCTCCGGCCCACAGGTGATATCATAGGGCTGGAGAGTGTGCTTGGACCAGTGAAGGAGGTCTAATGTGAAATAAGAAACCAGCAGCCAGACAACCAGCAAGGCTAGACTGGCAATAACACAATCTGGATTCTGTTATTGTTAGTCTAAAAATGGTTCGGGGCTGGAGGACTGGGAGTCATTATTTTTATTGCTAATAGTTAATGAACTGAACCACCTGCCTCTCCTTGAATCAAAACGATAAATTAAAATTTTAAAATAATCCAGATCCAAGACATCAATAGACTTCTCTCTGTGGTACAGTGTTAAGTTTTCCCTACAGTGGGTCAGAAAACAGGTGGGCCCGAAGTCATTTTAATCTTTGCATATCGTATTTACAACATGAAGTACCATTTCCATGACCAAAATCTATATACGCATCTATATTTCAATGTTAATTGCTTTTGCTGAATAGCTGACTTGAAATTCCCAGATCTTGTTTTGGCAAATTACAGCTATCATTTGGGACTTGTGTAATGAGGCAATTTGTTATTTTATTAGTTGTGGCTACCAAGCCTGCCATGAAACACTTTCCCAGTTAAACAAAGGACTGAAAATAATTCTCAAGGAAACTCTGGATATTTATCATTTTATCATATTAATTTTCTGACACAGCCTGACGTTTCCAGGCCTGAGAACCACAGTTTCCACGACCTTTTGGACCCAGGTCATCATTTACATGTCATCTGCTGTGTAACTTAGGCTGTGAACATAAGCTTCACGGTCAGGCCCAGACTGGATTGATTATTTTCTGAGCTGACAGTCAGAGAGCTGAAATATGTAGGCCAAAATAATTAGGCTTCATGAGGGCAGGGGAGAACTGATAACCAGATGTAAAAAGTAACTACACTGTAGACTCTGATTATTCAGGATTATTCACTGTCCAGTGCTCAGGGAAAAGAAATCCATTCTCAAATGACAACTAAGACACATTTAATTGTGAAAGCCTTTGTGAAAAATTCCCTGTCCTTACTAACTAATTTTCTGTGTAAAAGGACGAAGTTTTCTCTTTTTATTCATACTTTAGGAGGGAGTAGTGAATGTTTATTAAACTGTTCCAAGGCTTTGTAATCAGCTGACTTGGTTTTACCTTTAAGATCGATTGCTGCCAGGCGATAAAATGGCACCCAGCTAGACCACAGGTTGCCAAAGTGGGGTCCAGGGACCTGCAGGGAACCATGAGGAAGTTTCGGCGTTCCCATGCAAAATGAGGAATAATTTAATTTCGCTATTACTTCATTCACTGGAAGTTAGCGTAAAGAGAGATTGTCCACTGATGACAATTTTGAAGACAGGTTTCACTACCCCGTCCTCTCTGCCTGTAACACTGTAACTGCAAAAATTTTCACAGATGGGGATCCCGGGGGCAAAATCTTATTAAACTGGAATCTGTAATCTAATGTGTATTTATATTGGAGGTCCGTGGCATGAAAATGTAAGGGAACCCCTCAGCAAAACGTTTTTGGTTTTCATATTTTGCCCGAAGTGGTGCTCTTGCTTTAAGTGCAATTTCAATGAAATAATTCAGACAGCCTAAAATAACAAATACTCCACAGATGATTTTTGGGCTCTTCAACCATTGTATCTAATAAATCCTATTTCATATACACAGTTCTGTGCCGGTCCTGGATGGTGCAGCGTAGAGATGCGTAGAGATCATTTATTTCAAATTGCTTGTGCTATTATTTACTTGTTTATTGAGACTTGTTAGCACTTGTTTGTATTACCTCATATGAAATCACTGTAATAACTATAATAATCCTGCAAGGTTTCATAGTTTTGATGTTGTATTTGTATAGTGTCTCTGAATGTTACCACAGGATTACAAGTGTGTTTTCATCAGGACAGATGACTTATATGCATGTGTCAGAAAATATCACTGTACTGAATACAGGCTATAATTCTAACTAATAGGTTGAATTATGTAGCCTGTGACCATGAATTACAGCCTATAATTTAAGTTCAGAACACTTGGGGTAGCTGTGTTATCACGGTGCACCCTACTTTCTTTTCCACATCGCTGTCTTACAACTTACAACTGTCTCACAGCTGTCATCCAGCCCTCTCAGCCATCTATCATTTGCTTCCTGCATTAAAAGGTTTTCACTTGCACTGACGGCTTAATAATAATCTCTCATCCTCTGCTTAAACCCTCCACCTTCACATCCACTTGTTTTCCCACACATATCCAGCTGTAGTCTAACACTTGTAGCAGCAGTAGTGGTGGTGGCAGCGGCCAGTGGAGCACAAAGGCAGGCTTGTTGTCTGGTGTATGAGTCTGAGTCTGTGTGTGTGTGTGTGTGTGTATGTGTGTGTGTGCGTGCATATATGTGCACACGCGCTCACTCCCCCGCAGATAGTGAGGCGGCCAGGGCCAAGTCAAGGCAGAGCTGCCTCTCTGGCACTCTAACCCCCCCTTCCTCCTCTACACCACCACCACCACCCCACCCCTGGAGCAAACCGCAAACCAAACAGCAGCCCACACCCTCCTTAAGGCCTCGGCAGGCAGGGTGAGCATTCCTCTGGGCTGACTAACCACACACACACACAAAGAAACGTGTACAATGACATAAAATCCATTTGATATCATAGTTTTTCTGTGTGAATATTCATGCTTCAGCGTGTTTAGACTAATTAACAGTATGACAATATTTGTTGGATATACCATCAGGTCCCAACAAGAGGTGTAACAGTTGATCTTTTTCATGGTTTGGTATGTACCTCAGTTTTTAAATATACTGGTTTGTTTTGAATACACCAAGAATTCAACAAAATATGCTGAATGGGGCTTTTGCTGATGTGTTGTGCAACGTAGCAACAGAAAGCCTTTGTATGTGACCTGTGTAAAAGTCAGTTAATAGGCTTAGTATTTTTATTAAGCAAAGCCAGCACTGCATGTTCTCTTTAATTTCACACTTTTCTCAAAAAGTCCTTACGTGTAAGAACTGTGATGAGAAAAAAAAAAAACATCCACCCATATACGGTTCAGTGAGACGAGGCCTTTCAGTTTCAGTGTAAAATCGTCACACCCCTAAAACCAACAAGTCACACATATCATTTAGGGCTGAACACTCAAATTCAAAAACACAGAAACAGTTGTATAACCATGTGCAATATCCAAATCAAAGGACTGCAGTTTTTTGATAAAGGTAAAATGTGTTTCAAAATACCATTATACATGAAGTACTGTGGTGCTACAGCAATGCCCTGGCCTACAAACCATACTCTCCAGACATGAGAAAGCATGCTGGTTTGGTCCACAGCCCAGCTAAAATCACATCGCCATTAACACTAAAATTCCCACCGATGCATACGACTCCATTTTAGTGAATGCAATAAATACATGTTTACACCTGCTTTAGAACGACACATACGCCCACGTCTATGACTGCTGCTCGGGCAGCGCTGCTCACATACCCATCTGCGTACGTTATGTTTATCTGGAGGATTAAAATCATATCCACTAGGGGGCAGGTCAGAGCTGCAACACTGAAGGCCCGAGCCAAAACACCTTCATATACGACATATTAGGGTTGGGCGATATCGACCATAATCAGATCGTCCTATCGTCACCGTGACTTGCTGTACTTAACATCGAGCACAAAGCTGCAGTCAGTTAACAGTTTCAAAGTGGGATCATTCATGTGTGGTAGCAGGTGCAGCTTGATGCGGCCTACCTAAGATTATCAGACTAACCCACAGTGGTTTTTAATGTGGGGTCCAGGGACTCCCAGGGGTCCTCAGCAAAATAAGGCGTAATTTAACTGCACTTTAATCCACTTGAAATTAAATATATGACTGATTATTTTAACATTAATTTTAATCCCTCCACTCTGAACCTGATGAAGCCTCTTGGCGTCAATCTACATGCCTCCTAGTGCACGATGAATTTATCGACTGAACTTATTTTAACTTCAGGCTTTAATCTCACCACTCTGAATCCAGTTGTCAGTGTTTGAGTGTAAGATCGAAACTATTAATGCTTCACTCAAACAAAGACATCTTCGTATAGAAGTGTTTCTAGGACAAAATCACTGCTGCTTGAGTAAATCAACTCAGAGGCCCAGAACAAGAAAAGGTCTGAAAACCCCTAGACTAGGCAATGAGCTTTGATTTATTGAGGATCTGAGGATGTGAAAAAAATTTCAAGTTGTTGTTCACTTTTGGATTACAACACAGTCAGAGCCAAAACCCACACACACGCCACCTGATTTGAGTCACAGCAGTATCCCTTTCTTGTCAGGCAAATCAAACAAGGAAAGAAATCCAGCACCTGACTAAAAATGAGAATTTATTACCTTTATTTGAGCAGCCAGCCACACACAGACAGACAGACAACACATATAAACTCTCAGTGACCTGACTAGCATTGCATCTCTGTACAACAATGCCGTCTCAGATGACTCAGACACGTACCTTGAAAAGGAAGCTGCCTCACTGTGTGAGAGTGTGTGAGAGTGTGTGTCAGGGGGATGGGAGACTTTTGTGATGGGAAAATTGGCAGCATGACACGGAGAATGTCACAAGCACACACACATATAACGTGATGGAAAACAGCGCACAGAGAATACAAAGAACACATGTGAGCATAAACACAAATACACACACCTACACACACACCGACCATTCACACAAACACAGGATGCACACACAGCTGCTGCAGCTGCCAACTATACTGTTTTGTGCTAAATGACAGGATGTGCAGGCGGTGTGTGTGTGTTGTGTGTCTGAGTGTGTGTGTGTGTGTGTGTGCAAGGAGCGTTCAAGCAGGTGGAGGAAGAAGCAGGGCAGGTGTACAAAATATTGCCTTCACCCAGAAGCTGCCGTCTGTGTGTTTCATGATGTCTGTCATCGATACACATACAGACACACACACTTCTATTGATGTTGCACTCGTGTCTTCCCACAAGCCCGGTGTGTCTGGAAAACAAACCAGTTCTATCTCTGTTATCAGCCAGTGTTGTTTTTTTTTTTTTTTGCACACAAGCTACATTAACCACAGTCTCCTTCTGACAAGCCAGAGGATCCGACACCCTCCTCCTTGCCAAATATTCTCGCTGTCTCTTCCTTCATCTGAACACTTCCTTTCTGCTTCACCTCTCTCTCTCCTGCATGTGGCCCCTCTCAAGTTTCCCTCCCAGCTCTAATCGCCTCTCCCCTCTTCTCGCCTTGACCTCAGCCGCTTCTTCTCTTTCTATGCCGTCTCCCACAGTCTATCATTTATCTGTCATCCTCCCTCATTAACGCTCGGTCTCCCACTATCACGGCAGGGCCTCCCCTCCAGCACCAGACACGGCTTTGGGAATCCCCAGCTCCTCTTTGGCCCTCTGTCTTTCTCCTCTATCACACGTTCACTTTCTCTGCCCCTCCCCTCTCTCTCTGTATGTCTCTTGAGACACTTTTGCATCAAGCAAGAGGGTTTTACACAGGGGTTTCCTACTTAGGACAAAAATAATGTGGGTGGGACCATTTACGTTAGCAGAAGTTCCAGACCACATATTTCACCTGGTGTCACAATCTTCCAATCTGACTGAAATGGAGCGGTTTCTCTGACGTTTTGACCCGGCCGTCTCTTAATACAACCACACTCTGAACTGAAGTCAGAGTTCAGTGTAAATCATGGAGATTTATTGGTAATTTATCATGTTGCACAGGTTAAAGTGACAGTGAGGTTAGGATTGTGGAGCATGTCCTGTATCAACAAATAATTATCCAGAGGTTGCAGGGTTTGACACACAGCGCTAAAATGCCAGGTTAACCCGTTTACACAGAGCTCAAGTCTCGGATGCTAGTGGGATTTTATGTCAGCGTAAAAAGTATCAGCCTCTGTGTCCACATCCTTGTCTCCATCCCTCCCATCTCAGCCCTTCTCTGTTCTCCCTCCATCTTTTAGCCCCTTCTACTCCCTGTTTTTTTTGCTCTATCCCTGTATTTTATTTTATTTATTTATTTTTTTGGTGTGTTCGTGTCTCCGTCTTCGCCTTCTTCCTGTTCTGACATGCAGCAGTGTGAATCAGACTGTAGCCTTGCTGCCAGGGGGATGTGTGTGGACAAGATGAGAGCGTTCCCCGGCTCTGGCCCGGATCCAGAGTCAAGACTCCTTCAACCAGACTGAGGGGAGAAAGGAGCAGCTAGGTGTGAGGAATCCACTGCCCTGGGCTGTGTGAACACATGCACACACACACTCACTCACACACACTGAATAATTAAACTACTGTTCCCCCAGTAATATACCAAAATCCTATATAGCTCTACAGCACTGTAAGACCATATACTGCTCTATAAACTCTTATACAACTTCTCTCTCACACACACAGACACACAAACACTTGCTTAGTGAGGCTCCTTATTTATACGACTATTCGCAATTACATTGGAAAATTCATAACACAAATATCCTCTGTTGGTGTACATGTCAGCAATCACTAAGCTCTCAATCTCAGGGTTTTCCATACACAGACTATATTTTGGTGGCCTGTCCAGCTAAATAAAAAGCGCCACAAGTAAATTACTGGACTATATTTATTTTAGGTGCTGTGATACACTAAACTCGTGTTCGCACTTGCCATTTCTCAATGATGTACTTCACGAAGAAATAAGACTGAACGTTGTCAAGCACTGAACTCATGTTAGCGAATTACAATGAGTATTATTCACTGAGGCTATGACACGGAGCATATTATTAGTCACATTTGGTTAAACAGGCCACATAATTAAGATGGACTTGGCTCCTGTTGAAAATGCACTGAGTCTCATTAAACTTGGCTCACGACATCAGGAGGGAAGTCATTTATTAGTCATCTTGTCAACTTCAACTAGTGCAGGCAACAGCACTTCACAACCACCTCTTGAAAATGGGAAAGAGGGGCATTTTGTTGACATGACGTACTTAACATACCGCCGTTTCCAGCTGACGCAGGTGCACAGCTCGGGTAGCTCTTCATACAAGACATCCATGTCACTCAGACAGAGAATTTAAAAAATGGAGACAGAGCAAAAGAGGAATAGAGCGAGGGCAGGGCAATACCTCAAAGCCACAATTGCTTGTTGTTGAGTGACTAAGGCTTGACATTGGCCAGGAGCCGTGGTATTCACTCTGCTTATTGTTCAAAAAGTAAAATTACTCGTTGTCAAAACCACAGGGAAAACTGAGAAGCAAGTACAGCAGTTGTCTTGCCCCACCAATAGGCAAAGGCTGACATATAAGCCCTTTGTTTCCAAATAAAAAATGAGAGTTAAAGTCAAAGTGACTGTGACTAATGTTTTTTCATGGGATACGGGCCTTTATCTGCAAAGTAAACATGCTGAGACAACCCCTTTGCCCACACACTCCCCCCGCCCACACACACAAAAACAACTGTGACTCAACCAGCCTCACCACGCTATACACTTCTCTGTGATACCATGGCTTCCAACCAGAGACAGCTGCTGTTAAATCCATTGTAAATGTTATCTAACAAGTCAAAGTCTATCTAATTCCACAGTGGACATCTCTGCAGCTCCAAGGTATCTCATTTTCGCTATCTGCCCTGACTGTACCAGTGTGGCTCTGAAAAGCAGTAAGGTTGCTTCAGGATGTACTCATTTATAGGTTAAATAAGACCAATAATTTTCACTGAGAGAGAGCTAACTTACAGGGCAACATGGCTCTGAATAAAACACATGATGAACAACAACTTCAAGGTTGGCATAGATACACTCGGCTTTGAGCTCCTGAAATTACATCTTTCAAAAGTGATATCTGAATCGGCAATTATGATGGCCTGCAAAATGCCTTCACTAGGACAATCAATCACCCTTTTCACCCTTTTCAATCCCAATAATCCCACCTTAAATAAACTGAACACATACTTGACCTGTTGCTCCACTGCCAAATGCACCCGATGACTCGATCAATGAACACAACCTGCTTGCAACAGCACCCACCATCATGGCAACAATCATCGAGCGGGGGTTAGTGATGAGAGTTCATGTGTCAGAGAGATGGGAAGCTGGCCTCCCCATGGGCAGGCCTGAACACGCAGGCAGCTGTCAGCCAGCCAGAACATGGAGAAATTAATAGAAGCAGGGCAGCAGGTACCACCAGGGCAGCTCTCCAGGGACACTGTTAGCCCACATTGACAGCCAACTCTGATCTGGGGTCATCTTAATGCACTCCGCCTCTTCCCCTCTGCATTAGTGGTGGAAATATGAAACTCGCGTGTGGCAAACATTTAACTTTCTCGGTTGGCTTAACTGGCCCAGGCCTGTGCACACTGTGATATGCACAACACTTGTGGCATTCAAGAATGTGGGAGTGCCATATGTTGGATTTGATTTCATCCCACATGCAGGATACTGTTAAGTCTACTGCCAAGAAGTGGAAGTGGTATTTTAGGGAAAGAGGTAAGGGTTTGGAGCCTTTGTTTTGTTGTTTGCTACTGACTAAACACTAGTGGATAGATTGTCCACGGCAATAAAGTTGAGAGTATACATAGAAAAAAATATTAAATCAACCGTGCCAAATATATTTACAGCTTTAAAGGACCTGAGAAATATAACATACCAGTCCTCTAAACCAGTGCAGGCATGGTCTGTATTTACAAACAGTACCTTGGCAGGCTTTCACCTGTCTTGACAGTACAGCCTCTCACCATCGGAGAGTGACCGCTAACCACAGCACTAAGCGATTTCAACTATGGACAATAATTATATGTTAAATGCCAGTGTTGATTGTGGGTTGCAAGCTACGTGTGGACGGGCAAGTGATTGCACTGTATAACCCAGCATGGTAAGGAGAGAAAAGTATATAGTTGCACAGCTTCACCTACGCATCAGCACTAACCAGAGCGCTAGAAAGCGTCGCAGATTAAGGCCAAGTTATATAACTCCGACTCCATTTGTGTTTTTGCATGTGTGCTGCTGTGCAGCAATGGCTGGTAAATGGACAGACTGTACCCCTTCTGCGGTGAATGACTTCAGTTAAATTCAAGCAAGTAAGCAAACCTCCAGTCAAACTTGCTGACAAGAAATGGCTAGAAATGGCTTCACTGGCTGAGGTCAGCTGCAGCTAACCGGTGGGATATTAGAGCAATGATTTGCTAGCTCTCCCCGCTGACTAACGTTAGCTTGTAGAGCATAACCACAGCCACGACGAAATAGATGCGGAGCAAACCGGAGTTAGAAATCTTATTTGGCTGGGTATCAATGCAAGAGGGGCAGGGAGGAGAAAGGCTGCTGGCCAGCTAGAATGACAACTTCTCACTCCAGTAAAGATGCCAAGAATGTGTCAAGTGAGCAAGCTACAGTTAGCAAGAAGTGGGTTACTGTCGGGTTAAGTGTGAAAATTCTTTTTGAGTTAACAACGCAATAACAAACGGTCAAACTGCGAACGTTGACGCTATCTGTTTTAGCTAGGATGCTGCTAAACTCCAGTCATTTCTTGTCAACGTCTTGCCGCCGCAGAGGAACATAAACACTGCGCTCAAACTCTGGCGTTACCTTGGTATAGTGATGCATTTCGTGTTGATATTTTGGGTGGTGATGGCTTTCTCCAGTTCGTCCAACTGTCCAGTTTTCTTCAACTTCTTCACAAGACTCTTCACTGCTTTTTCACACCATTTCTCCTCCTGGCCGTTCTGCTCTCCCTTCTTCCAGCCCAAAAGTCTTTTGACAATGGGGGGAGTGAAAGGCAAAATTGACATCTTGAGTTCAGCAAAGTCCTTCCAGTATCGAGAAGTCCGTCGGTTAGCAAAACACAGATAAAATTGTTGTATTTAGCAGTCCAAATGGTACAGGGAAATGCTGTCTATAAACAAACACTCGTTGTTTAATAAAGTTGTCGATTATACAGTCATCCCAGAGATAATCGCTCCAATTTTAGCGCACAGCCGGACTGGCTCGAGCTCAGCAGTGAACGTACTGCGAGCCGGTAGTCTGTTGCACTGTAGATTTGGTAACACTCCGCCAAGAAACCTAGTCCCGTCTGCACTTCTTCTGCTAGGAGTAATTATGAATGCACCAAACCCACGGTGTCGCTAGATGACATTTAGGATTTGGACGACGGTTGCATAGCAAAATGTTGTTACTTTTTACTTTTTTCTTTGGCTGTTTTAACCCGCGATCAACAAAGTTTGGTTAAGTTCAGAGTCATCCGCCATGCGAGGTCCGCCGACTGAAGTCTGCATCAAATGCAAATTCAAGAGCCTCTGCTGAGAGTCTCCATTCAGACTTCAGACTGCACAGCAGACCTGTGAAAGGCCAGTCTGAGCAGCTGGCCAACTGTGCTGCGTTTACATTGCACAATCCCTGCCTTTTGCCTGGCTTGCCATTCAAGTTGCATGCTGCTGCGCGCGCGCGCGCTGACACACACACACACACACACACACACACACACACACACACACACACACAAACATCTCTTGATTTAGTTATGTAACACTGAGGAAAACAGTTTATTACGGAACAAAATGCACATTTGAGAGCCAAAATTCCTTGAAGGTTTTGTGAAATCATC
>OMLF01016515.1:0-14963 GCA_900302615.1 Holocentrus rufus | reverse complement strand
ACGTAAAAAAAAAAACATATATATATACTTGAAAATGCCCCATGCATGACGACCTGTGTGCTACAGGCCTGCACATTCACTGAATTCAGGAGCCGCCTCCTGCTTGTTCATTGGCCAAGGGTCCTATACTCATTCATGTGCTACACTGACTGAACTACAACTTTACGCATCAGACTTTTAAGCTTTAGGTGAAAAAATTATGCAAAATATGTTTTTTGGCAAAGCAATCCTTTAAAATACAATATTGGACAAACACAAAATCTGAAAAAAATCCTGAAACCTCACATTTAAAAGTAAACAAGAGAATAAAAGCAGCAGAAGCGTGTCTTGAAGTAACTGGGTATTTTTTATTGTGTTAATCAAAAACAATCCGACACGACAATTCACAAAGACCTCTGGGAGTATTACAGTGCACCACATGAACTTTGGCCTTCGACCTTTAAACTTTCACCAACAGACCGCTCTGCACACACACCACCGTTCCTTAGCCATTATATACAGAGCTCTCCTTTCCCCCGGAACACACACACACACACTCTCACATGCACGCACATACACACAAACCACATGCACAACAACACACTCTCACACATACACCTCTCCTTATAAGCTATCACACAGGGGTGCGTCACATGGCATGGGATACAACAGGAGTGTTGACTGGAGGGCTGCGTGAAAAACAACGACTCTAATTGGACACTGGATTCAGGAAGTGTTTCCCCATTGGTTGTAATGTACAAAAAAAAAAAAAAAAAAAGATAAACAGTCTTGAGGATGAGGAGTCCTTTTCAGCAGAACATGGAAGGTACAGATGTAAATCTACATATTTAAGAAAAATAAAAATCCACCACAACATATTATCAGCTTATCTTTGCACATAAATACATAGGAATAATAATAATATTCAACATTGTGCTTTCTTTTTCTCTTTTCCCCCCTCGCGCTCTTTCTGTCCGCCGCACCATTGTCAAACGCATATAGCCACTAACATTGGTCATGCAATTTTCAAAAGAGCACAAAACAACAGCCGGCTTAAAAAGGGAGACTCGTCCAAATTTGACATCACTACCAAAAAGACACAGAAAAGAAAATGAAAGAAATAAGTATCTGTCTTATTAATTTAAGCTCATTTAGTGAATTAGTAGTCTAAATTCGGTTAGTTGTGTGGTGTTACAAGGCTTAAGCAGGTGAAGTTTGGGTTTTGGGGCATGTGTAAACTTTTCTATTTTTAATAATTATTGTGCAGTGAGTTCTTCAGTTCCTGGATGTGATGTCAAACTGCAGAGTGTCCCTTTCACAGGCGTCAGTCAGTTCAGTTCAGTTCAGTTTAAAGAGTTAATTACATCTTTATAAAGCAGGTATATAAATAACAACAACAATGATTCCATACATCTAAAATCCACTCATGGGTCTGGTTTGTGCTGCATGCTGGGACCAAAGGGGGGCTTGTCTCCTCAAGTATTTTCCAAATCATGGAAGCAGATGATCTTAGGGCCAGTTTTCACTTTTTGGCACATGTTTACCTGTAGCTCCTGAAGTTAATGAAGACTCCAACACCACTTTTTGCCTCTATAGTCTGAAAATCATACTTTATCATACTAACACACATGCAAACTAAAACCAAGATAATTATTGTAATGTGTTCCCTGCTGCCTTTTTGCATACAATGATTTTGCACTTTTATACCCAAGTACATTTGAAGAAACAAAGCTCACAGTGTATCTGATTCCTTGCAGCAGCACAAACCAAGCCTTATATCCATCATAAAAGGTATATTGAAATTTTCATGAATGCAAAACGTAAAAGCATGTTTTTATCTTACAAAGCCAGCTGTTTTCTGTCACATGGATAGACTATGATATAAAGTATACGTCATCGTACCACAGGTAGGCTCTTCAAACGGGGCCTATACACACAATGGACACTGGGGGGCAGGCTACACACACCATGTTATCACATAGAACCAACAAACAGGGTCTTTACAGGTAATACACAGAGAGAGAGATAGGACTATAGACAGAGGGAAGGAAGACTTTATCGTCCTTATCGCCCAATAGAAGGAGATGACATCATTAAGCAGCAAATGATAATGATATTCAACAGGAAATGACTGCAACGCTACAAGAGGAGTGTATGAAATTATATGGAAGGTTATTTGCAGAGTGAAAAGGAATTGTGAATACCGCAGGTGAACAAGTTTCTGTGTTGTTTTTGGATGAGGAGTCACTTTTTTGTCCGTGTATGAGTGAGGCCGACACGCTCATCCCAAATATCATTTGCATATATCTATTTATCACAAACAACATATGCAACAACAGTGTAAAAGAGCAAGGAGTAGAAGTACCGCTTAGAAAAAAAATCATAATTTCACTCATAAATATCATGCTAATATACTGTACTGTAGCCCAGAAGCATGGGTTGTCAAACTTGGAGTCCGACTGAGAAAGGGACGCATCTCTTTCCCATTTTTCTCTCCCCCACTTTCCTCTCCTTCCTCCTCCTCTTCCTCACCATGTTATCATAGTCAAATCACCATATTCACAGTCCCTCCTTATATCCCCGAATGGAAATGTGAAAACATAGAACACAGCCCAGGATTTGATCAATAAACTGTGGATCTTGGTGGGTTTTTGGAGCCGTTCCCAAACTTTTTTTCCCATATGCACAAGAACATTTGCTTCCAATTCTATGTGACATTTTTGTAAGTTGTCTTTGTGCAGGAAGACACTGCATAAGCCTACCTAGAGCATGTTTAGATATAAGTCTAACTGTGGTAAAGGATGCTTATTTGCTCTACAATCACTTTGTGCTCCAGCTTTCTCTGTGTAAACGTCTGATCTTTCTCTCATACTGTGGAATGCCAGTAGTTTTTCCACCTTTCCTTTTCTAGTGGTTTGGACCAATAAAGCGATATAATCACATCTGGCCAGATATGACTGCTGTCTAACCATAACTGCATTATACTGTGATCTATTTTGCTGCAACATGCCTCAATGTGCTTAAGGAAACAGCTAAGAAACTTACTATAGAACCAGTTCTGCAACATGCTGTGACAGCACCAGATGGCAGCTTTAGCTCTACCATGACTGCATTATGTAATTTGCATATAAACCCATTGTGAGGACACTGAAGACGTGCACGCAGAGTACCAGAGAAAGTGGATAAACCCATCTGTTTCATGAAGACATAAATACATATTTTTGTCCAAAAAGGCAAGGGATCTCAGTGTTTGTGTGTCTGCTTCTGCATCTGCAGGTATCTTGCATGTGCCCGTTTGTATGCCTTGTTTGACCAGTTGTGTGTGTATAATAATCCAACTCCGTTATTCCAGTCATAGGTTATAACTTTCCAGTTAATTCCAGTTGATATGCTGACATCCTTTCCCATGTTTTACGACACTAGGAGTCCCAACATTTCGGTCGGTCCTGCAGTGGTTTGAAGTCTTTGGGGCAGCTTTTGATTGGGAGTGTAGTGGTGTAGTCCATTACAGAGGTGTTTACACTGTGAACCACCATCTATATACAGTATTTGTCACCTGTAATTGGGCTAGCATGTAGATATACCCAGAGAAAAGAGGTGGTTATCCTGTGCTGTGAATGCACCATCCAGTCAGTGGTGATGGGAATGATAGGTGAGTGTATGCTCTGTGCCCAAAGTTAGAGGTGGATACACTCCCAAACACCTGGTCATACACTCGACTATGCTAGTGGGACAGTAAAGGGGTCGTGCAGAATCAATATGGGCAGTAAGGCAGTACATGCAGGGCTGGCCAGTGGTACGAGGATTGAGGGATCAAGGGTTTTTGTTGATGTTGGTTGGGGGAAATTGGGGTAGAATATAGTGGGGGCATCCGTAGATAAATATTCACAACAGAGGAGGTGCTATGTGTGTGTGCATGTGTGTGTGTGTGTGTGTGCGTGCATGCATGAGTGTATCTGTATATGCATGTATTTCAACACCTCCAGTAGTTCTTGGTCTCTCAGTCTCTTTCTATCCTCCTTTCTCCGCTCCTCCTTTCTCTCTGTGTCAGTCATTCTTTTCTCCCTCCATCGCTCCCTCTCCCTCCACCGTTACTCCCCCGCACTGCGTGGCGCCCGAGGGTTCGGTTTACCGTCGTGGGTTCGGCGGTTTCTCCCCTTCCTTATCTCCTGAAGATGTTTCCACTTCTTGTTAGGCGGGCGGACCACGGGGCTCAGAGGCGGGACCTGCTTCCCTGCCACCGGAAAACTCTTATCCGGTTGGTCGCCGGCACTCTTGCGTGCCCAAACTTGCTCACATATTTGGTCAACGGTGCTCAAGTTGGGGTGGTCCACCAGCTGCATGAAGTCCCGGTACCACAGCTTTTGATTGGTCGACGGGGGCCCGCCTCCGCTGCGGGGGTCCAATCGGACAGGGGGGTCAGAGGGTGAGTTGGAGATGGATGGGGACGTTGACGGGACTACTTCTAGGGTGATGCCTAGTAAGGTTTGGGTGAAGCCGTGTTCCATTGCGTGGCACTGGTAGACGCCGATGTCTCTCTTGAGGACGCGGCGAATCAGAAGGCCTCTGTCTGTCTGGAGGATGCGGTCGTCTAGACGCACCTTGGAAACAGGAAGCAAGACAAAATTAAAATGGAAGCACTCCAAAAAAGAGATAAGCTCACATTGCAATGCTGGTTTTCGTCATTTCAGTGGATGTGATTTTAAAGTCAGCGTTTACAAAGACTTCATTGTTAGAGCAATTTGGGCTTATTTTGTGAGTTAAGAGTACCAAGGTTTCATCTTACTAACAAATTAAAGCAAAATGAGTTGTGGCACCAACTTACTAAGAAACAAAACAAGTTGTGGCACCGACAACAGCACTGCGCAAGTAGTGAATCAGCTATTTGTGAGGCACAAATTGCTGATTCAGCCCTATTAAAACTACTCCACAAACCCTGGCACCCTTATGTGCCCTTTATAAATGAAGTGTTCTCTGTTCTTATTTGACTTTCTAGCTGGAAAACTCTCTTATTTATCCTCACAGCACCTTTCAAAAGACTTTATATTTGCTACAGTTTTTTAGAAAATGTTGCAGAAGTAAGTATAAGTGAATCTTGAGATCCGCATATGATTTACAAGTGCAAAGAGTGCAGTTTTTTTTAACCAGCTCTACAAGGGAGCTTTCCAATGAATTTGTGATGATGCAACACAGACTGCTCCTTGCAAAAACCTTTAATGAATCATGGGTCATGGTCTCTCAAAGTTCTCACCATGTCCCTAGTACTCCCTCTTTTCCCTCCCTTCCCTCCACTCCCTCCCTTTCTCACCCCCCTCACCTCTTCCCGGGGATTCTGCGGATGTTTCTGGAAGGTCCAGGTGACTCGGGCCTGCAGGGATTTGGGGATACACTCCAAGAAAGTGCTGCTTCCTTCTACTCCATAAAGCCTCCTCTCTGCAACGCGATGCTTATGGTGGTCTGCAGGGGGCAGCACAGACAAACATATGTGGATCTAAATCAAAGCATTTACCTACATGACTAAATCTGAAATTACATGACAGGACAGAATTACAATTTAGAGACAAGTGAAGCCTATTTGACTTGATTAGGAAATCATATTTGAAGTATTCAGGGAGAGTTTCCATATATTCCATATATTATGTATTTTTCAGTCAAAAATGTATGTCTTGGATTGTATCCCAATCGCTAGATTTCATTCATGTGAATCATCCATACAAGGCCTTTTTCACGCAAGGTTCCTTTTCTTGTAAGTCTTGTTTATCATTCCTACAATGGAGTCTTATTCAGCTTTGATTGATGACTGCCTCTGCATGCCACTGAAAGTTCACCGCCATCACACGCCAGCTTCCTGTTAGGAAGTGTTATTAAAGAACGTGTGTTGATGTTTTCAGTACACGGGGGGTTTGATGTGAACATGTTTGGGCAGCGTGTTTCTGTGTCCAACATCAAACAACGGCCCTCATTGTCCTCGTCGCTCTAAGTCGCATATGTCGTCACAACAGCTGTTATGCATACTGTGAGATAATTACTCCATGACAAAGTTTAGTAAAGAACAAGAATCGGCTTCAGAGCCACAAATCTTAACCTTAGCTATTAGTGCGCAACAGTGTTTCCACTACTGCCAGAGAAAATGTCAGATCTATTCTATTTTATTCAGAGGTCCTCAAGAACTCATCTGGTCAATGTTCAGACTTGTTATATTGGTAGATTTGATTATGCAAATATATGCAAATGTGCACAGTTGCAGTGGTACAACATACGACCCAATGTAGTGCCGCAAACGAAGACAAAAGTTACCTCTAACCACCAATATGGCAAAGAATTAGAAGGGAAACAGTGGTGAGGACATCGCCAAACTGATCAGTGCCTGGGGGCAATGCCACTCTTCTCAGAGATAATTACTTTGACCTCCATCAGTTTTGCACAATGCTGACCGGCCTGCATGCTACATGATGTAATCATATTACACACCAGCTCCTTCTGCTGGAGTGATTAGCCTGATTCAGTTATGTGGCAGAGCGACAGATAGCGACAGAATGCCAGTATTGTAGGCAGAGGACTAGAGGTCACCATGAGTGAAGGGGGCAGGATTTTGGGCTTTGGCACAGGGAGCAGAGAGATGTCAGACATCAAAATCTTTCTGTGAGTGGGAGTATGAGTAGGACAAGCTTTGTTCTTGATGCACATACCTCTACAGCAGCTCACGAACGGTCAAGAGAACTGGCTGCTCTGGGTACTGACCAGAGGCAGCACTTTCATAGTTTCATTTTGGGAACCTAATCCTACAATAACAGGTATCTGCAAAATTTAATTTGGGTAATAGTTTTTTAATTTGTGTCGTAAGTCTAGCAATTAATAGGCTGTTTTCATGTCTCCAATATTGACGCTCATGGAAAATTCCTGATTCTAGGTGATGACAAGGCAAGCTTGCAGGTTTCTCGTTACTGACCTTACAGAGACTGCACACTGAAGAGTAAAAAAGATAGCTAACTAATACCAAACTGAAACACCACTTTAGAGATGTGATATGACATTCTTGTCTTTTATATATATATATGTATGTATATAAATTTTTGCACCAACTTTGGTGCCAAGCATACATGATGTTCTTGCGCTGCACTTTTAAGAGATCACATGTCAGTCAAACTGTGTGCCAAACGCTGTGATGTGTTCATTGGATTTTCTGCTTTCACTGCTCATGGTAACTACCCAGCTCTTCTATTTCTATTTAATTCAAACAAGCTGTTGCTGCAGGCTCGCAGGCAGCAGTTTCAGGACTGCAGAATTAGGACCCTTCATTTTTGTTGCTAAATGTTGCATGCTGTGCAATCTGTAATCACCATAATTAGCTCATTATCAGGTAAAATAAAGATTGGCATAGGGTTAGGCTTAGAGTTAAAATGAAGCGTCCTAGTTCTGTGGTCCTGAAACTCTGGTCCTGTGAGCCTGCAGCTACACCCTTCTTGTTGCTGCTGGAAATGAAAAATGCATCACTTCCTGTGTGTCAGAAGATTTTTCCCAGTAAGAGACCTACCAGACATCGAGCGTGTAGAAGAGCAAATATAAAAGCATTCATGCACTGGTAATTTATTTAGATGAAAATGTTACAGATAATTACTTAAGCTACAAGAGGTTTGACATCCTAAACGCCTTTAAAGGTCACATCGCAGAACATAATGCTTAGGAGATAGCAATAAAGGAGTTATGAATGATTTATGGTATAGGAAATATAACACAATAATATACTTTAATAAATAAATAAATAAAGTGAGTCTTACCTCCAGAACACAAGGTGTTGGGGTCTCCATTCCTAACATCTTGGCGCCGAAAACGCCTGTAAAATATTTACAAAATGTTTTCTTTTCAATCAATCACAATACAGTATTTTTTTATCTGTCAGTTTCTTTCACTCTCACTTGTCAAATGAATGAATTTTCATTTTCAGAGGTGTGTTATTAGTGTGTAGTGTTTCTGGTTCATACCTCTTGGTGTTGGGCAAGTAGCGTGTACAGGACGTCCCGTCCCAGGCACAGTAAGGGTCTCTGGCCAGGCAGCACTCAGCACAGGCCTTCCCATACACACTGCAGCGATGAAGAGGAACCTGGGCTATGCCTTTCTCTGAGCCCACATATAGCTGTTGCTGTTAACACAGAATGGAAGGAAGTCTTTTTAAAAAAAGGGATTGGAATAAATTATTTTTTCCACATTACAGTCGGATCCACTGGGCAGGTGCTTCAGTGTGTGAGTTTGATCTGGTGGTTTCCTGTACATGTGAATAAATGGCATGAACCTAGGCTCACTTAACTTCGCAGGAGACACATTTTACATGAGAAGAAGATGAATCACTGGAGGTTTTGTTTACACTACAGTTTGTTTGATTGTCTGTCAGCAGGAGATCTAGCAGAAGATCTCAAAAATGTATGAACTTATGCCATAAAAACCTCTAATATCAGGCCAAAGAGCAATTTTTGATCCAGATCTGGGATTTCCACCATTATACGATTATTGTTTTAAGCCAAAACTATGAAACTAACAGAAAGAGTGACCTGATTCCAAATCCTGAGGGTCTGTTTGCAGGATCAAGAAATCAGTTTAACTTAATGTTTACATAACAGGAATGAAGTCTTTGGATGAATCAGCAAGTTGGAGAATTGTTCAGCATTGGAAGAGGTTTGAGCCCTCCAAGAGCCTTCTTGTTTATGTCATAGGGATCAATAAGTCATTTTAAAACAGACTTACCCGTTTTGATGAAATCTGCATGTTGATGATAGAGGAAGCATCCTGAAGAGCAGAGGGGATGAAACAAATGAATAAGTGTAATACTGAGCACAGAATTTCAATAATTAAACAATAATAATGTCCACTATGCCCATTTATCATAGGGTTATGATAATGTCTAAAATATCACTGATTTCTATATTTTCTTACCTTGAAGACCTCCAGTTCTTCCAACAGAAGTTCTTCCATGTTGTTCCAGCTCTCTTTGGGGACGCTGATCACCTTCAGTACGGTTCCTTTGTCTGAAATAACATTAAGTTTTTTGTTTATTTATATTTCATTTAATTATTTTTCTATTTCTTGGATTTACTAATGAAGAGAGTGAGAAGATCACTACAAAACCAGGATCTCCTCCACCATGAGGTTGAGGATCAGACGGTCGTTACCTGTGCCAATGAACATGACATCATACTGTCCGTCCGCGGCGCCGACTCGGTCCACAGCGATCTGTGTGAAGCTGTAGTCCACGTTGGTTCTGAGGAAGACGGGGCGGCGGTTCAAAGGGTAGACTGGGTTGAACATGAGAGGGTGGTGCCGGGCGAACTGGATCACGTCGTCAGGGAAACCCTTCGTGGACTCGAAGCTGCCGAACGTCTTGCTGGGACACTGACGGGGACAGACACCGAATCCATAAGCCAACGTTTTGTCCTAATTTATACAAACTTCTGAACAAAAACAAAACTTTGACTTCTTATGTGATCAGGTATAAACAACTGAAATATGAAGAGACACAGCACAAAAGTGAACTTTGCAAACAGTGTATTTGTTAAAAAATATATTCCGCTTTTGCTTGAATTTCCTCATTCAGACAAGCCAGTGAAACTCGTTTCGACTGCAAATTATAATGGACTTTCTGGAATGTGACTGTGAACATGCACATTTCATATTTTTAAGAGGATTTAAACCAACAATTCAAAGGACTTCAAAAATTTGAGTCAAGCCAGTTCTGCTGTATAGGATTTATAACAGTGCTGCAAGCCTGGACTCAGTATGGTGCCACAATATTGCTACTGTCAGATTCTCCTGGCCACGTTTGGCGTAAAGTATTCCCTAAATGAGTCATAAGGGATGGTTAAATTTGTTTTGCTGATTGCATAAGCGAATAAAGCGGAATGCAATCTTTGACTTGTCAACGTTTCAGTTGGCTGGGAGCACACAGAGCAGCAAACCGCAGCCCAGCAGGCCACGGTGAGGTGATTATGGTGTGATGGGTCACAAGGACCTGAGAAAGATTTACTCCAGTTCAAAGTACAGCCACCTTCTGTAATTAAAATTCCATCCCTGGACTTTATATCCTGCATACTAAAATAGCACTGCAATATAGCATGACACAAGGTATTTATGGTTTTGTTAAAATTGTGTTCGGATTCTTCTCCTTTTTTAATTTTATAACAGAGAAGTGATGGTTTGAACCAATCTTACCAAATGCACAATTTAGTAAGATATTACCAGCAGAATAAAATGCACTAGCAAACAGTTTACTACTACTACTACTATATATTGTTGACCTTTGCTAATTTATATATTTGAGCCATTAAATCTTTTTTTTATATGTAAAACAGTGTTGCATAATTCAATTGTAAGTATGACATTTCTTTCAATGTTCTTGTCATTTTATTGGCTGCTATAATTTTCCAGCCCAGTGAGGTGATGATGGCGTGAGAGAGGATTTACTGTAGGCCAAACAATAATATTCTGCAGTCATACAATGGGGATTGTTCTGTTACAGCAGCAGAAGCTAAAGCACTGTATAACAAATCCTGCTGACGCTACGCTTGTACGCTTAGCAGACTGTAAGAGCCCTAATAACCAAATATTACGAGGATTGGGGGATTGTGCAGAGCTTTTGAATGTAATGAGGTCTAATACAGAGGGCTGTGAATGTACAGTTTGGCTGTGCTACAGCAGTACATTGGGAAACTGCTCTCACCTTACTGGTGAGATAGGACCTGAATATACAAAAAAAGGACGCTTAGTTCTGCACAATGTCTTAGTTGTTTCTTCTACAAGCTGTCTGTTCTCCATCTACATCTCATGTTCATTGTTCATGTTCAGTGGATTTAATCCTATTATTTTGTATACTTACTGTAAGTATTTACTGTAGAATGCCTATATACACACCAACAGTGACTGAACCTGCACTGAAATGGTTTTAACTACTGACCCACAAAGAGAACAAAACTTCAGGACTTACTTGCATCTTGCTGTCTACTTTTGGCTAATGAAGACCTTCAAACTTTCAACATTTCTAAAATCATCTGTTGTTGCCACTTGGGGCTGACAAAGTACACTGATGTGTTATTCAGTCGTCACTGTTGTCATTGACATACCATGCCAGGACGGGGGTACGGCACTTTGCCCTGGAAGGGGACCCACTGGTAGTTGGGCCCCTCTTTGTGAGCGAAGGGCCCCAGGAAGGCCCTCCGGATGTCATTCATGGTGTAGAGACACACGGCTGAGCCTTTAAACACACTGCTGCTGGGGGACAGGGGGGAGAGTCAGAACATCAATACTGTAGAATTCAAACAAGCATATAGAGTCTCTCTCTCTCTCTCTCACACACACACACACACACACAAAGTACACGCACAGAGTACAAGTACACTGAATAAACTTGTTCACTCTTTCATCACACATGAATGAACACACACCAGGGCTTCCCCCTGAAAGTCGATGATTCAAATCATCTGTCACACACACCCTGCAGTCCACTGAAAAGTCCAACATTTTTTAAGACTGTCAGTGAGCGTTTCAGCACCACAATAAAACAGATCAAATGCACCCTATCTCTGCTGAAGCAAACCTTCATGATCACGGTGATCACGCTCACTAAGTCCTATATCATTTCTAGTCATTCAATAGCGTCGCTGCTGCTGAAAATACACTCCACTGACCATCGCTATAGAAACAAAACAAAAAATCCGGAGGAAACAGTAAAAGTTATGGATTGAGGAATATTTAGGCCTAAAGACGCTGTTACATTTGCCTGATAATTTAACTGTCAGAGCTGGGGAGAACCCTAGAGAACACACACACACACACACACACGTGCATGTACATTGTGTGAATGAACTCTGACCTGGAAGTAGAGAAGACCGTGTAGACCAGAGGGTTCTTCCTGTCCCTCGTCTGCAGCAGGAACACGTCGCCTGGAGGACACACACACACACACACACAGGTCAGGGGTGACACTTGAGACGTCAAAGGTTGAGAGAAAGATACACAAAGCCCTCTGGCCGGGTCTAACCACTTTAAAGAGACATTTCACTGAAAACCTGAGGGTCGTGGCAGGGCATGTGCTGGACAGAATCCATTACAGCCCTGAGCAGGGCTTTTGTAAGACTAAACTAAACTAAATTTAACAAGATTTGGTTTCATTTAAACAATTTGTTACACATGTCAGGCCAGGACCCGCCAGCAACAAGAGGCATTTTGAGTGTGGGCCTTTAGTTAAAATAAATAAATAAATAAATAAATAAAAAGATTACTGCTGCTACCACAACTGCTGTGTTTGTGATAATAACAATAATTATGTGCTTTAAATAATTAGGCATTTCAGCAGACTGTCTTGTCATCATGTCCAGGTATTATATGTTTTGTTTTTAACCCCGTCTGCAAGGCAAACCTCTCATAACAGCATTCAGTTTTTGAATTGAACTGGATTGAATTGAATTTTAAGCCTGAGGTACGGTCCAGAAACACTGACCAGTTTAACCTTTAGCTGTGCTTTCTCTACATTCAGATCAGAATCCACTTTATTTCTACAGGGGACGATCTTTTGGAAACAAGCCGCCTCAGGTATGTTCAGAAAACTCTCGGTCAAGATAAGGGAGTCATTGTTCGTACGAGGGAATCTGGCGGACAGATATAGCCTGAGGTTGGTTTAGAAACTTAGACAAATTTTTCCACTTAGCTAAACTTTCTCTGAGTTAAGACAGAAGCACGCAGGCAGATCATGTTATAGCCCAAAGATAAGAGTCGATCAGAAACAGAGGGTAAAAAAAACAAAACAAACAAACCTACAGTTTTAGCATTTTGGAGTATTTAGTTTAGTTTCAGGGGTTTCTTTAAAAACTGTTAAAAACCCACTGTGAATTAAAACAAAAACTCATTTAATGTGCATTCTTTTCTTAATTTATTATTGATTAAATCATTTTATCAGACCAGGCTAATTGATGGACAGGTGTATTTAAATCTATTAGACAAATTTAGGCTTTTTCCTGGTCTGACTGACATGGTCTCTTACATTAAACTGCAGGACATTTTGTTCAGTTACAGCAGAGGATAAATAAAAGAGTCAAACTAACGAGCAATGCTTCCTTGATGAGGTCACATCACATTTTATCACCCCGTTATGATTATTTATGAGTCCAGACAAAACACTCTGGAGTACTGGCACCAGAAGTTTGAGGATCAATCAGACTGAGTTTGAAACTAAATTATCTCCTTTATCTTTATCATAAAACATCCTCAGCTCACAACCCAAACTTCAGAAATCCTGTCTCGCCCTTGGACCCGGTCTAATGAAAACACATTAGTGCCTTTCGTCATGTTAAGACTCACCATAAACAGGCCTGCAACTCATTTTGAATCCCAACCTGCAGCCAGAAAGGCTCGCTGCAGATATGGTCAGATAATATTGCCAATTAATCTCTCGCTCATGCGTTGTCCAAGTCTGCAGGAATGCATTCGCTGAAAGGTAAGCTACAATTGAGGTCAGAAATCCTGGTTAATTTCATGTGCTCTCTCCAGGTCAAAAGCGAGACAAAATCAGGGAATGTGCTTCTGTATAAAAATCCAAACGCACTAAGTAAGACCAGAGACTCTCAGTGCACCTCCAGCACTTTGTTTTGCATTTCCTGACTCCAGAAAAAATT
The DNA here is from genome assembly GCA_900302615.1 of Holocentrus rufus. Lineage (NCBI taxonomy): Eukaryota > Metazoa > Chordata > Actinopteri > Holocentriformes > Holocentridae > Holocentrus > Holocentrus rufus. The sequence continues at coordinate 1,329 of OMLF01016515.1, read as the reverse complement.
GGATTACTTTATCTCAGTGCGGAATGTTCTGGATAGACTGAGGTGAGGTCGGAAAACGGGAAAACTGGACCAATTTGTTGTGAGAGTTGAGATAAAAAAGCACGCTCTTTAACCGTATTAGGACATCTGCTGAGCTCAGTCAGGTCAAAAGTGGGACTAATTATGTCACTACGCTTTCTCCGAGCCAAGATCAAAAAGCTGCTTGTGACTACTTTCTTTTCTTTCTTTTTGGTGTTCCCTGCAGGGCTCTCTTGTTACATCACACATTTATCTTGCATAGTTTCAGCCCACTGTGCGGTCTTTCATCAAGTTTTGCGTGTGAAGTTCAACTGCTTTACCCTTAACGTGTGTTTTTAAAAATGAGCCCAATTACTTTTAAACTGTGGAGGCTGATTCGTATCTTTAATTCAAAAATGAGGCAAGCAGCACAGATAGAGATATATGTTTTTTTTTCTGATGCATTGAGAGTGCATTAAGTGAACTTACGCAGCTCGTCGAAGTACGTGTCGCTGCCGTCGGCTCCTGGCACGGAACAGATCAGACGGGTCTTCAGGAATGTCGTCCACTTGTTCACCAGACTGCGCTGACCGCCCATGTCATTCTGGTGTACGGAAAAAAAAAAGAAGAAAATAAACACAATAAGATAAGTAGCAACTTGGGAGGAGGAAGAGAACAAAAGCAGCCAACAACTATTCCATCAAATATAAATATTTTTAATAGAACTCACCCTGCAGAGCTGTCCGATGCGGGAGTAGGTGGACTTCCCGAGACCCTGGGCCTCCACAGCCGTCTCCCGGAAGAAGAAGAAGATCTTGTCATCGTCAGGGTTTTCACTCTCTGGGACCCAGAAGGAGCCGACAAACTTTGGCTCTGGTAGAGGAAAGCAAAGAGGAGGGATGTCATTTTCTGCCATGAAGATATTTTATATATAAAAAAGACAGAAACAGAATAAAAACAGCATAGAAATGGTCACTTTGGGTCCTAATTTGATCTTAAAACACAACCACTGAAACTTCAGGTAGTAGTGAAGAAAAATAACAGCCTGATTTAATTGAAATTGACTGGACCCACAAACTAACACACACACACACACACACAGACCATTGAGCCAGCGTGAGTCGTGCTGCTCCGTGCGGATGGAGGGCCGTTTCCCCAGACTCCTGAAGATGGTGAAGTCCCGCCCCATCAGGTCTGTGGCCACGCCCGCATACAGCTCATCACCTAGGAGACAAGATTCATCCATTGTTGTTTGTTTAGTCATGTGACATCAGCTCATGAGTACAAGCAATAGTTGTATTAAATATATTAATATATTATGCAATTGAAATG
>OMLF01016508.1:0-18860 GCA_900302615.1 Holocentrus rufus | reverse complement strand
GAATGACCTCGTTCATATAGGAGAGGGAAGACATGGATGCACCAGAATCCAATATAAAAATAAAGGCCGATATTGGCCCAATAAATCAGTAAATCTATCAGTTGGTCTAACACTACCTACTTACTTACTACTTTTAGTTTGACCTTTGATAGGGAAACAAAGTGACGTGAAGTGAGGATGTGACACTTTGCCTGTGTGTGTGTGTGTGCATGTGTGTGTGTCAGGGGGTATAGCTCAGTGGCAGAGCATTTGACTGCAGATCAAGAGGTCCCCAGTTCAACTCTGGGTGCCCCCTAGTTTCCACAAATCCCTTCCTTTTGTCCACATGGCTCTGACCCCGGCCATTCAACAGGACAGAAACAACAACATTTGCAGCTTACGTCAGGGGATGTTGTATTTGGCTGTCGATCAATCAGAGCTCAATTCATATGATATTCTCACTTGCCTCTTACGTATGAGCACACACCCCATAATGTTTCCACATACTGTCGGCCTGCAGCTATGGTGCTCAGAGAATATTGAGTTACATGCATCATAAGCTTGCTGTGATTACATCTATGGTTTTAATTGAAGACAGAAAAAGTCTTGCATTTCTAACAGCACAGGAACAACATGTGGTGCTTCAGTCTGAGCAATCTATTGATATTATATTGATATCAGGATTAGGATTAGATATTGTCTGGGATTTCTGAATATCATAGGAATATGGCATAAATGTTCTTTTCCTGGTTTTAAATGCTTCAATTTTCTGAACTTAGACTGCTTTAGCTGCTTTATTATTTGTTTCTACCTTCTTGGTCATCATATCCACATTACTAATTTTTTTTTCCAAAAATTCATGTGTAAATATCTAATGAAAGCATCAATAGTCATCCCTATAATATTACAACAATTTTGATAGAAGCGTTCAGTTATTCCCATTTCGCTCAGCCCTGATGGTGCTGCTTTCATTTTCAGATTATCAAGGCTTTTAAAACAGCTGAGTAAAATAGTAAAATCACACAATGACAGATTGCTTCCTAAGACATGGAGGAATACAATTTATTAGTAGAGCAAATTCAATACAAATTTTATGAAAAAAGCTACAACATGAACACTTGTCTTACTAATATCTCAGTTAATATATTTATATGTATGTACATTTGCCCTTGTACTGGCATGCTACAAGGACTTGACCTTTTAAGTGTTGAAAACAAGAAAACGAGAGGCAAACGAGGACAGGGTCAAACAGCTGCGTCACGCGCCTGTCGTTCCGTGACTCACTTCTCACACAATCTTGACAACAAAACAAACATGAAATGCAGTTTTTCCACGTGATGTCTACTCAAAAATGGGAGAAGAAAATCATCAGGGACCTAAAGGCTCTGGTAGGTACGGAGTCTGGTTGCACAGGGCTGCCTGACAGCATCATCGGCCGAGCTAGAACAGAATGTCAAAACACACCATATGATGACACACACCACTGCAGTGACAATATGAACCCCTCTCTGGCTATTTTACAATTCTCAAAGTTGCACAGGTCACAACTGACAAACTTTTAGCCCGGATACAATCATTTGGAGAGAGGATACTGAACACACTCGTAAACTTGAACAGTTTAAAATTGCCACAGGAGTAAATAAGAATGTAATATATTGATACTTTAACCACCATAGATATGGTATGAAACCACAAAAAGGCTACTGAAACATATTCCTGAATATTCGGGAGGTCATCTTCCACCAACTGATTTGTGTCAACCTTTTTAACTCAAACATATCAAACACCTCTGAGCACAACATCTACAACCTTCATGATAAACTCACAGGTGGCTGAATTGAAAACTCACACCAAAAGGCAAGTATGAATTCAATTTTCACTGACGACTGCCCAGAGTAGAAAGCACTGACGCACTTACGGCTGTGCAGATACGGAGCGCTACCTCGTAAGCAAAATAAATAAGAGCATAAAGTACATCTGGCAGAAATGCAACGCTGTAAAGACAAGGAGGGAAATGTAAACTGGGATATCGTGGAGTAGGGTGGGAGGTACTCCAAAACAGTCATAAGAGTTCACTCATCGCCACGTGCCCGTCCTGAAAGCAGCAGCATGAGGACTACAAGATGTTACACTTGAAAATGAAGTCCAGGTCTGAACAAACGCCCCTTAAATGTCCGAGGCTTTAGACACGCAGGATCTCCAGGCAGTTGTTGTAGCAGATGGCGATCCAGTCTGGCTGCGTGGAGGCCCACTGCACGTTGTTGATCTCCCCCTCGGCAGTGTAGGCCAGGATGGGGTCCTCGATGGCCCGCGGCATCTGTTGGATGTCCCAGATCAGGGCCTGGTGGTCATCCGCTGAGAGAAGAGGACACCAGGCAGAGTTAGTATTGAAAGAATGATTCAAGGCGGGGATAAAGAAAGTACAACTGATACAGAGTGGAAAGTTTGGCCTCACCTGCAGTGCAGATGTGACATGAGGAGTGGGGCGCCCAGGCGATGCCGTTAACACAGGCTCGATGGTTGTTGAGCCGGGCCACTGGCGTGCAAGGCACACGTACATCTAGGATCACCACCTGACACACAGAAACAAAACATTTATGTTAAAAACTAACAGAGATGTGGGGAAAACACTTGGCAGAAGTGGGCTCCAATTATGGTAATAGAAATTATCAGGTATCAAATGAGGAAATATAAACGGTTTCATCAATACTGCAGCTACCTTTTAATGTTAGCTTGTAGGGATGTTAATAACTAATTGGTGATCGATTATTGTTTATTTATTTATTTTTTGGACACACATGTGTTTTCTGACACACCTCAAAAGATGATTCATTAGCTTCAACTCTGCTAAGCTGAATTACATCTTCTGTGACATTTAGAGGATTTAGCTTATGAATCGCTTGATGGCTGGATGGAAACCTACTGTAGCTGCTGATAGACTGAAACACACGGCACACTCACCTCCATGCCGTCCATGGCCATTGTGGCCAGGTAGTTGGGGTCCTGCTTGTTCCAACAGAGACGGAGCAGTGGGTGATGCTGGGGGTCTTCATAGATGATGGTGCTGTGTTCTAGATGCCGCAGGTCGAACATGCGGACAGATCCGTCAGCTCCAACCGATGCAAACATATCTCGCCCACCTCCTGCACGGCTGAACGCGATGTCATACACCTACAGAGACACACAAGTGTCACTTTAGAGGTTTTTCAGACAGTATTTTCACATCACATACACAAACGGCACACAAAGTTTCACTTTACACTGATAAATCTCAGTTTTTGCTCTAAAATTCCACTTAGACTGACACACACCTCTTTGTCATGTGCAATGAGCTGGGTCTTGACATGTCCAGACACCAGGTTGACCCTTCCTAACACTTGACCAGTCTCCAGCCCCCAGATAGTGCAGGTGGTATCAATGCTGGAAGTGCCTGCAAAATGAACCAAAAGCAACAAATTCAAAAATGCTTGTGATATTTAAGAGAACAATAATATCAAAATCAAAGCACCAACTCAGCAGAAAACATCTCTCCTACTGATAAGCAGTTTAGCATCAGATAACGATTCTCTTACCCAACAGATTGGGATCAACTTCATTCCAGTCAAACGAGGTGAGCGGAGCGCAGAAGTCTGAGTTCTTGTTGTTATTCAGCAAGCATTCTAGGCGTGTTTCTGTGTCACTGACCTGAGTGGTACATTGGAAGGATTTGGGAGTGAGACAACTTCATATAAACAACTAACTTGGTATCTATCAGGCCATGTAATGAGCCAATTAAACAGATCTGAGCTGAACATCAAAATACTCAGCACACTGGTGTAATTCCCACAGCACTAATTAATACAATGTGCACACTAAAGAGAGTGTGAGCAGCATACCCTCCAAATACGCAGGTAGTCCCCACTGGTGGCAAGCAGGTCTGGGTAGACCCCCTTGGTGTCTGGTATCCACATAATCTTGGTAGTTGGATAAGGATGGTCAAATGTGTTCCTGCAGATAAACTCTGAGCTCTCCTCCTCCAGACCCACCAACTGAACCTGTACAGGTGTAGACAATACAAACACTTTTCTTTAATTCAAAGAAATGTTTGCGGGATAGTTTAACATCCACATAATAAAAACAACAGTGGCACGCTACCTGTACTTTAAATAGCAACGCTTATACTTTGCATGTATTGTTACTTGTGAATGACAGCTAACAAAAGACAGTGTGGTCCTGTGCCTTGGCTCCTACGCAGGGTAGCGGTAGCAAGGCACGCCACCACCAGCTAGCTTAGCCATGGTGTTTTCATCTGGTAAATGAGGATAACCACACTACCTTGTTATTGTACTCCTCCACAAAGCTCCCGAGTGCCAGTCGAAAACGTTTGTCTGGACGGACGCTCCAGTTCATTGCATAAACCGTCCATGGCGCCTCGTATTTGTAGATTTCTTTTCGTTTTCCGTGGAGCGACATCCTCCGATACTGGAACCAACCTCACAGTTGTTGTCCAACCAGCTAGCAAGCTAACTATTAAATCAACTCTTCCAAACAAACTGTGATGAATTATTTTTGACTGCGCCGACGAACATCAACAACTGTGTCTAGAATGAGCAGTTAGTTATTTCAAAACTCCCGTCCGACAAAGATTTCTCAACAATTTAATTAACAAAGACTAGCATTGCTCGTTGAGATGTTGTATAGCGAAAACAAAATGACTTCCGGGCATAAATTTCAAAATAAAACCACAACGAATATACGTTGCAACCAGCGCTCCTCTGATAATACAGAAACAGGTCTCAGAGCAATCTCTTTAAATAGAAACATGTTTAAGGTTTATGGGGTGTGTTTTGTACACGATCGCTGATTTATTCTTTGCTACGTGGGGAATTAATGGTGAACTTTAGTTTACTTTGAAAGTAAAATCGCTTAACTTCCCATCTCGCCCGAGCTAACGCTAGTTAGCTTTACTCAATTGGAAACAAGCAAGCTCGCTACGTAGGAAGAGAAAATATTGTTTTGTCTGTGCTTGATGAGAAGAAAACACGGACTTCATTCAGCATATGAATTAGCATATCAAACGTTATATCATTCTTCGCGTCTGACACAATCACAAATGTCAGTTCAACTTATCCACTTGTGGTCAAGCTCCCTCGGCAGCGCAGAATGATCACAAAATGTGACTGGAGGGACAAAGAAGACCACTAGTGTAAACCGAGGGTAGTGCAGCCCCTCAAAGGCTATAAAGCTGTATGTGCCAGTTTATTATACGACACCACTCTGGCATCCTACACATAAAATAAAAAGTTAAACAAACAAACAAATAAATAATAACTCTGGGATAACTCTGGGATCCAGTTTTATTTGCTTATTTAGAATTTTGCAATTATACAACCACAGAGACATGCGTTTCAACGAGTTGATTAAGTCGTTACATTCAACAAGTTGAACCATAAATTTAGCTGCTTGAGTGCAGCTATGAGTCTATGGGCCTTAGGCTCTTTTTTCACTACAAATTCTCAAATGATCCGTTCACTCTTGAAATCCTCCCGTTGGTCTGTTGTTTTACTACATAAACATTTACGAATAAAATATTTTACCATTAAAACCAAAATTTATAACCAGTTTTATATTGTCCTTCATAAAAAATACCTATTTAATGACCGATTTAATTAAGGTGAAGGCATCACAATGCCTGCCGAGTGAATCAAATAGCTGAGAGAATATGTAATCTACCTTAAAATGTTTGTCTCCCAAAATACACAGTTATGAAATTGAAATTCAAGATTCCAGATTAAAATGATTTATTTGTCACATAACTGTACGTATACAACGTATTATTCAAATTTAATTTATAAATTTGAATTGAGAGTGCCTCTGCCATGGATGTGTGGATTCTACCCTCGTTCTACCCATAGACTGTATAAAAGCCAGGTTCTCGAAATCATTGCTAGAAGCAGGAAATCTCCCTGTGAGGATCTTGGATGCCGCACAGATTTCTGGGTAATACGCTGTCAAATCTTCATCACGACTCGGGTGGACGGTCAGCACAACTAGAGCCAAGCCACATTTACGTTTCACATCATACAGGTATTCTCCAGGTAAGCCGCGATAAGTATCGGTTTTCCTTGCCTGACCTCGATTCGTTTCACAGGTTTTGAAGAGATAATCGTGTTCTTTTCAGCGGTTTTAGAAACATGGCTGGTTTAGCTAGCATCTAGCTACAAGCTAAGTTACCATGTTGGCTGTCGTTAACATGCTAAAGGCTGATTTGCTAGTAGCTAAAGTGAGTGTGTTGGGGGATGGGAAGAGTGGTGTAATACGTTTAAGATTTGGGCTTGGTGTTACTCATGTATTTACACGAATCTCCACATTTAATTAGTGCCAACATATCATGTTGGAATTCAAACATAAAGTCGACCAGTTTAGCTAGGTAGCTAGCGTCTCCAAGCATCGGTCATTGACTAAAGTTAGTTGAGCAAGTGGCAGTGCTTTGGCCGAAAAATCATTGGTTTCGGCCACGAACAGCTCTTTAACAGACGCTTAACCGAGCCGTTTAAATGGCCACGGTAAAGCAAAGCGGTGTCATTTTAATACATTTTTCTTTATAATTTGTAAATTATATTTATTTGTCGCAGTAGCAAAATGATGATGATGATGGTGCTGATAACCAGTGTCTCAATAAGGTTAAATCGTGCTTTGTAACGCATCATAAGTGAATTAGCTTTGATGCTTGCTAACAGTGGCACAGTTATCAGCTGCATTTCCCGTTGGTCCTTATTTTCTGTGTTTTACAGTCATTCTTGGTCTTTATGATCTCTTTCCAAGTGGGGATTTTTCACGTGCAGACGTTGTGAACAGTTAGGGAACATACTCTGCAATAGATGGGTTTTGTAATATGGACTAATGTAACTTAGGCCCTCTTATATCGAATATAAATGGGTACACATGCTAGGTTTTGGCTGCAATTTCTCACTATATCCAACTTCACACTGATAGTGTTTAATGGAAAACTTTCCCCCCACCAAATCAAGTGTCTAGTTTTATTTTTAACCATGTTGACCTTCTGTGTGTGACCTTCCCTGTTATGCATAAATCCACCCTTATTCTCTGTTTACTCTTCCATTACTTCAGCTCTGTTTCACTCTGCTGCCCCATGCTGGTGTAGGTCCCGCCATGCGGAGTGTGAACCTGTTCCTGATACCTGCCCTGCTGGTTCTCCTGGCCCTTCCTGTGTCCAGGGGCCGCTACAATGATGACTTTGATGATGGGGAGGACCTGGCTGACTTTGATGACAATGACTTTGCTGAGTTTGAGGACATGAATGAGGATCCTGCCACTGAGGCAGAGACCGTACCTCCACCTCGAGTGCCCCCCTCCTCTCAGCCCGAGGAGGATGAAGATGAAGACGAAGCCACGGTGGAGCTGGAGGATGGACAGGATGGGTTTGAGGACTCAGAGACGCAGGTACATGAATGTGCAGTGCTGCTCACTGTCCAACTTATGAGCACTGTTCCCAGAATTGGCCACTTTCGATTGGTCATATTACTCACGCTATTACGTTCATTTAAATAAAAAGCAATGCTAATTCATCTCATGCATCTCAAATGTTTCGCCAGGATCAAGATATATACAGCAAATATGACCAAGAGGAGTTTGAGGGAATTGGGGACATGGAGAGGACCAGCCATTCCTTGAAGGACCCCCTCATAATCCACACAGTAAGCCTGGCTTATTGTTGAAATCCGCTCATAAGCTGTTAGAACATACTATCTTCTGTTAGTTGTGAATTACTTTAGTGTTTGACGTGCAGCATTTTTTTGTAGGGGGTGTGTAGGGGAAGGGGGTTGATTTTGGTTTGTAGACTCATGTTCAATCCTTGGATTGTTCCTTGATTGGTTCTAGTATGTGTTCAAGTGTAAAAATCCCTCTTGAATTTATCTATAATATATAGGCAAATATGCTGTAATTGCAGTTGTCTGAGCAGGGTGTGCTGTAAGGCCCGATAATTTGTTTTCATTGCATTTACATTTTTTCTAGCTGAGGGAGCAGTTTTCCAGCTGTGGGGGCTTCACTGTGGCTGCTGCTATAATTGCATAGTGATTTAAGTGATTTTGACCATAAGAGCCAAGCACAGTGGTTTTGTCTGATGACAATCATTGTTTTGTTTTTACCTTAAGAGTTTTCCTGTTCCATATTAACTTCAAAACAAATAATAAGTAAAAATGTCAGACACACGTAGTCAGTGATCAGCATGTGATCACACACACACTCACTGATAACACTCTTCCATGGACACTGATTTGGTTGTGGTGTTGCTATTCCAAACAAAGTTTCACAGCATGATGTTTTATTTCTTTTGTATGTTAGGTTATTGGGTTGCTATGGATGCAGACTTTAACTGAGCACTGTGCAGTCTTTTTGTTATCATTTTAGTGTAGCACAGTGAGCAACAAGCATCTTGCTGCAAAGCTTCAAATAATTTCATTGATGGGCACATTGTTTATTTTTAACATTGTTGCCTATCTATTTGTTATTTCATATGCTCAGTTCATTACTCGCTTCATCAGGTTAAAAATGCAATAAAACAGCTAATTGCAATTATTTGTGAAATTAAGTTCATATTGGCAAAATTTCATGGTTGCAGCTGTTGTAAGCACCACAGGTAAATAAATGCTAAAGAGTTGCAGAGTGCCACTATGACAGCTCATGACGACTGTGAAACTGTAGCCTTTGGTCTACTTTCCACCTAAACCACCATCACCTAGATCACATTGATACTGAGTACCATCGCCATGGTGATGACAATATGATGATATTTCTCTGCAGGTTCCTGCACATTTGCAGAACAGTTGGGAGAGTTATTACATGGAGATCCTGATGGTGACTGGCCTGCTGGCCTACATAATGAACTATATCATCGGCAAGAACAAAAACAGCAGGCTGGCTCAGGCATGGTTCAACTCCCACAGAGAGCTCTTGGAGAGCAACTTTGCACTAGTGGGTGAGTACTCACAGCTCTGGCTTCTCTTCCTTTATTATATAACTACAGTAATGTACTACTGCATGTGCTTGTGATTTGTCTCTGGTAATGGCCAAATTGGCAATAGTAGAAAGAAAGGATGGTTGAGTCACTGTGAAGCCCATCTTTTGTTGGCTCTGTGTCTTATTAACTTGTATGTATCATATTAGGTGATGATGGCACCAGTAAAGAGGCAGTGAGCACTGGGAAGCTGAACCAGGAAAACGAACATATCTATAACCTGTGGTGCTCCGGACGTGTCTGCTGTGAAGGCATGCTTATCCAGCTCAAGGTGTGTGAGTTGTGTTGTGTAGTTGTGTGTTGATGTCAGTGTAATCTGTTGCATATACATTCATTGATAATGCATTTTCTGGTCTGTTGCAGTTCCTGAAGAGACAGGACCTGCTCAATGTCCTGGCCAGAATGATGAGGCCAGCCTGTGATCAAGTGGTAGGTATCAGTCGAGTCAGTGAAGTGAAAAGGAAAGTGCTTCAGTCACAGTTATTTTCAAAACACTAATACATGTTACTCTGTGTCACTGTAGCAAATCAAAGTGACTCTTAATGATGAGGACATGGACACATTTGTGTTTGCTGTGGGCACCAAGAAGGCCATGGCCAGGCTTCAGAAGGAGATGCAGGACTTGGTAAATATCCTACACAACTTAAATAAATCAAATCGACACACTCAACTTCACAAATGGACTAACTGTAATTGCTGCTTCTGCTGTCAGAGCCATTATTACACATGCATGAAAGCAGTTTGAATTTTGATACACACTTTGAGCTAAAACATTCCCACAGACAGTCAGTACACAAACAGGATTGTTTTTGATTCTGTCTCTGTGTCCACAGAGCGAGTTCTGCAGCGATAAGCCTAAGTCTGGGGCCAAGTATGGCCTCCCAGACTCACTGGCTATTCTAACGGAGATGGGCGAAGTCACTGATGGAGTGATGGACAGCAAGGTGAGGCTGGGCCTGCTACACTATCCTGTGTATAGAGTTAAAAGAAAAACTACTATTTGGAAAAAAAATAATCCTAGAGCACAGAGCAGGGTTAAAATGTTTTTTTGGCAGAGAACTTTGGTGTGCCACACTTTTGCTTCCTCAGTGCTGCTCTTATTCTAACATTTTTTTTCTTTGTTGTTTATTTTTTGTGTGTGTGTTTTTAGATGGTACATTTTATTACCAACCATGCTGACAAGATCGAGTCCATCCATTTTTCGGACCAATTTTCTGGTCCAAAAGTTATGCAAGAGTAAGTATTGCTCAGAAAGATGTTTATCTCTTTAAGTGTAAGGCAACTACAGTAACTTTCTCCACTGATTTTATTCTTATCTTCTACTGTTTCTTGTTTCAGGGAGGGTCAGCCCTTAAAGCTGCCTGATACCAAGAAGACGCTGCTGTTTACATTTAATGGTAAACAATTTGTCTCTCCCACAAATCCACACAATAACCCACTGATTAATTTGCCTTCACCAATATATTAAATATTTTCTTAATATTTTGTGTGTTTATAGTGCCTGGCATGGGCAACACCTCTCCCAAAGACATGGACACTCTGCTTCCTCTCATGAACATGGTGATCTACAGCATCGATAAAGTCAAGAAGCTCCGCCTCAACAGAGAGGTGGGTAACTCTCCCAGTGCATCCAAATGCAGATCACACCACTCACAACTCAATGACCCACTTTTAGTTCTCTCACACTTTTTTTTTAGTATCTCACAAACATGGCTGCCTTTCCCTTTATCGTCTCCATATCCAGGGCAAACAGAAGGCTGACAGAAACCGGGCTCGTGTGGAGGAGAACTTCCTGAAGCAGACTCACGCTCAGCGCCAGGAGGCCGCCCAGACACGCAGGGAGGAGAAGAAGAGAGCCGAGAAGGAGAGGATCATGAATGAGGAGGACCCTGAGAGACAACGCCGTCTGGAGGTCAGAATCCCACACAGAAACTCCAAGAAGTTCAAAGAAATCATCGATCATATGCATGGATCTTGAGCTCTTTTTGTTTTTTTGTTTTTGTTTTTTTTTGTAGGAAGCAGCCCAGCGCCGTGAGCAGAAGAAGATTGAGAAGAAGCAGATGAAGATGAAGCAGATCAAAGTGAAAGCCATGTGAAGAGGGAAGACCACTACAGGGATAGGGATACAAGCACACACACGGAAGCAGCGCTCAGCTCATACGGTTTCCACAGCTTCTCTCACAGCAGTTTGCAGCTCGGGCTCACAGTCTCTCCAGCACCAAACAGACATCCCCTCTGCATGGATGCGTCCAGCTTAGCTGTCTCTGTCCTCACCCGCTCCATTCGGTGTGGCTTAACCTTGGCTGTGAGTGAACTGTCTGTGTCAAGTGAGAGGGACTGGCGGTTCTTCAGCATCAAATCTGTCGCAACAATTCATGCCAATTTTTTTGTTGTTGGTTTTTTTTATTATATTTTTTTTTCAGTTTGACTACCTTCCACAAAATTCATCAAAGCTCTGTTTCAAGGCCGCATAGCTCAGTGAGCTTTTTAAATTTAATATACGGGGAACGAGCAAACCATATGATGGTAATACACAGCTCACATTTTAAAATTATTGAAAACCTACGCTGGTTTCATTAAAAATCTGTTAGCATTAACACAATCTTAAATGAACTATCAAGGACATTTTAATTTATATCTATTGAGATCGTTTCTCCCAACCTATGTCTGTTTCTTATGAATGTCTGAGCAAATATAATAAAATGCACTGGAAACTATGGGAAAACTGTGTTTTTAAATTGCAGATTTGCAAGTACAGTCTGTTCAGTTTATAACCCCAATTGATTCAGTTTAGTGGCCACATGATGTTGACTGATACATAATGCATGGGGGGAAAAAAAACAGCCTGTAGGCCTTAACCACATAGAGGCTGGTACCCAGACTAGTGTTGAGATATCTTGGTAGCTATGACTATAACGGGGAGCAAGAAGAGTGTGAGGCAAAGGCTAAATTTAACTTTGAGATTGTGTCAGCAGTCTCTATGGGGGTAGCTGGACTAGATTGTGTTACATCAGTGTGGCTGTCTGACAAGTTGAAATAGAGCACAATAGCCAGAGTCTTCATACTAATGTAGTTATGGATATGTGTTAGGTTGGTCTGGATAGATCTAACACCTATCCAGACATCCAAACAAAATGGCAGTTTTCACTGAAGCATTCAGATACATCATGTAAAATGTCTTAAAACGATAAATAGCAGTGTGATCAGTCCTCAGCTTATTAAACTCCTGAAAATGTGGTTATGGGGGTGAAACATGGTAGACAAGTCAGTTCACTAGACTAGTAAAGGGAAATTAAAACTACAGCACCGCCAGTGCACCACAGTCACTTCAAGGCTTCGCAGGCCCTTCTGTGAAGCCTTGAAACCAGAGAAACACTGTTTAGACTTCTTGTCTGTTATCTGAAAATGTGAACAGACGATGCTCACCATTAATAAATCTGGAAACAGCAGACATCTGTTATCCTGCTAATTTGTCAATAGTTGAATCAATAATTCGTTTATTTTATTATCTTCAGTATGCTCTAATTGCGCCATTATTTTCCATACATGTGTCTATATCCTATTCTTTGCTATTGCAGTGAACAAATGTCCACGAGGGTCCTTCAGGTTTCATCTTATGTTTTTACCTTACCTCAGAACTTTTATTTCAGGAGTATTTTAGTTCTCCAGCTTCACTATCTCTGCTGTGCTGCAACTGAATGCTATTTGCTTGATTTATGTAAGAAATACAGACCGAGCAGTCCAATTCATTGACGAAGTAGACAATGCAATGGCGCTCTCTTGTGGAAACCATTTATTCCACATCAGATAATTACAACACGACAATACAGAAGAATCTCTGCTTCACAGTTTATGTTGAGTGTTTCAGTGCTGATGGCTCAAATCATGCTGAGTCTGCAAGCTCACTCAATTTCAACACAGTTTCTAGTCTTCACATATAATCACTAACTCAGTGTTGACATATTGCTCTTATGCTCATGTTTAAATGAAGGTCGTAGCCTACGCACAGCCCAACACTAACATTGGAAATGTTTTAATAACTATGTTTTCATCCCAGTTTCAAAGGGGACACATTCTATACGTTTCCACCAATTCTTGCACCTACAGTCAGAAAATGGACCATCAATCAATTTATATACTACAGACAATTACATAGACTATATTCTAGAATTTTCTGAAATCTCTCCTACCAGTCCTTCAATTTTGCCGTCGTTGTTTTCTTGGAAACAATAACGTGTAAATACTGAGAAGTTAAGAGTCTTTCGGCCTCTATGAGGCTGTAAAAAAAAAAAAAAAAAAAAAAAAAAAAGCAGAGGGCCTCTACTTTGGCATTCATAAAATCAGTCCCAAATTTTTCCTGAATCCTCCCTACCTACGCATCTATTTTTATTCTCATTTCATGGCACACAATTCAGGCTGGTTTTCTCTGGCACTAACTGGAAGTAGAAGAGCTGCTCTCTGTTTTAAACCATATAGTCTAAGAGCTTTCCTTTTTCTCTACAATCCTCTTTATAATTCTATGTCAACTCCATATCAGATGTCACAACTCATGTCTCTCTGCCACGTATTTGACTTTTAAAAAATTCTCTATTTTCAGTATCAGTTTCACAACTTATTATATTTAGTTGGTGATAACCAGATTGCGAACGATGTTAAGATGAGTCCTGCCTTTGACGCTATCCCCAAACGTAATCTATCCATCTCTAATCCTAACCCCAAATAGAGGGAAGGAGGCGGGATTTGTTGGAATAGGGATGGGGAAAAACATACCGCTTTCCATGCAGGTTCCGTTTTGGCACAGAGCAGCCTTTAGAGGGCGCATCATGGGGCGCATTGGACGCATTTGCTTTGATGGGTTTTAAATTTTGAGCAGCAGATTCGATTCTAATTTTCAACAATAAAAACTTGAAGTCACGTGTGTTTGTTTATTAACTTAAATTGTACTAATAATTATGTATTTATTATCACGTCATATCTCGTTGTAGCGCCTGGTGCTATTTTTGATAGTAGCCTGTTTGTACAGAAAGTGCCGGTGAGGAATCGTGCGCGGTATTTGCCTAGACTGATGGAGAACAGGCGAGGCTTTCAGGTTGGTTACGCGATGGCCGCTCTCTCAACAATATAGGGATTTTATGTGAAAACAATGGGTTCGTCATTTTTAGAGCCGTTTTATTACATTGACTAACTACCGGAATTATAGCGGCATTGTTTAAGTTCACCGGTTTCGTTCAAGGGCAGAATTTGAAATGCCCCTTGTCTGTTACGGACTCAGTGTTTTTCTTGTTCGTCTCCTGGGCCTGGCGTTAGCTGCCTACACTTTAGCGGCGGGTTGCTACTTTCGGATGAGCGGGCAATAGGTCTAGAGGAGGCGGATGCGGATTTTAGACTAACCGGTGGCAAAATAAACTCGTTGAGCGTCAAAGAGAGGTGCATATGATGGCTGTCACTGATGAGATATTATCAGTGTGGGAAGAGGTTCAATAAGATCTGAGTTTGACTCCTAAGTTGAGGTGCTTGCTAGTTAGCATTAGGAGCTAGCACTGATAACGTTTACTTGCCCTACCAAAAGCGAGGAGGCTTAACTGAATTACTGTTAGCTAACTAACGTGTATGTTAACGTTAGATTGTGTGGTAATTGTATGGTCAGTTAGAGTTTAAATTAGCGTATGTATAATGTGATTCATGTCCTTATGGCATTAAAATTTTCTTTGCATTTTGTTGGTGTTTGCTAGCTGTAGCTAACATTACGTTGCTAGCTAAACTCACTGGTTAGTGACGTAACGGTGGTCATTGTTTTGACAGTAGGCAGCATCTTGGCCAAGTGTGAAAATTACTTGATAATAACAGCTCTTATTCCGTTTATTGTGATTACGGTGTGTCAGAAGCTGAATATTTATCGACAGTGATGGAAAGTAAATATTTGGCTAATTTGGGTGACGCAGGCTATGGTAATGTTACTATGCAAGGCACATACTACAAGCGGACATGAGTGTTTTTTCTACAGTATAATTCATAGCATTTGAGCTACAGTGCATATTATCTGTGCTAAGTTGTTAAATGATACAGCGATGTTGTGTTTTGATCCCCCAAATATTATCTGCTGTACTTTATTAAATCATATTTTTCTTTTCACAGTTGTAGGATGGATCCAGACAGTGGGGCAGAAACACAAAGAGCTCTCAGTTTGCAGTGGAAGAGCTACAAGCTCGTCCAAGACCCAGCCATTCGGCGGGTCACACAGAAAATATACAGATATGATGGAGTGCATTTCAGTGTGCCAGTGAGTTGGGGTTGATTTCTCACAGTTACATACATTGCATGTGTACAAAATCAGGAATTAGTAACTCTGACCTGTTTGATTTTTCTAGGACTCTGGGTTTCCTCCTGTGGGAGATCTGCGGGACCCCAGACCTCGCAGAATATGGTCCAGATACACAGAGTTGTCCCTGCCAGTGCCCAAGTTTAAGGTGGGTGTCTCCTCCACCTTCATGTCACAGGTCTCCAGCAGTTTCATCTCTTATAATCAGTAGGATCTTATGCTTAAATTCTTTTTTAATTACAGCTTGATGAATTCTACGTGGGTCCCATACCCCTCAAAGAGGTGACCTTTGCCAGACTCAATGACAACATCAAGGAGCCCTTCTTGGCAGAAATGTGCGCCAAGTTTGGTGAGGTGGAGGAAATGGAGATCCTCTTTCACCCAAAGACCAGGAAGCACTTGGGCCTGGCCAGGGTGCTGTTCACCAGCACCAGAGGAGCAAAGGACACAGTCAAGCATTTGCACAACACCTCTGTCATGGGCAACATCATTCATGCTCAACTCGATATCAAAGGTAAGATAATGCCTTATCTATGGCTTCTTTAAGGTTGAGCTGGGTGTGGTTTGTAAATTATCACTTTGATGTGTGCTTTCTACAAAAAGTTTTGATTACTACATAAAAAATTGCACAGTGACATGTAATTAGCCATTGAGAACATATGTAATACAGCTTGGTCATTGAGATACAAAATATCAGTTAAATGATAAATATGTTTTCACAGATGTCTTTAAAACTTTGGGTATTTTTTTGCTGTTTCAGTGCAGCCTTTTGGGGATATCTTTGGTATCTAATGGTCCACTTAGATTTTTTACAAATGGTACCAGCACTTCTTAGCTGATTGTCAGTGGCTTAAGGAATCATTAACGGTTAAAAAAGACAGCCTACATAAAGTTCAGGGGGAGGTAAATGTGCAGCAAACGTAGATGTAGACTAGAAAAAATAAAAGATACAGTGTAATGCATTTGGTGGCTTTCAGTGCACTTATTTCCCAAGCTGAAAGGTGATTGAAAGGAGTTTTGCCAGTAGCTTGCTAATAGTAGTGCTAGGAAACAGTTAGATGGTCTGTAATGTCTAAGATTCTCTCATGTGAGACATTGACCTTCAACTTCCGGTTCAGTCTTTTAATCAGACAGGCACAGCTCTGTGTTATCTCTCACTAGCTTAATTTAATGTTAGTTGGTCAGTTATGTGCACTGACAAAATTTGCATGTTAGTTTTTGGATTTTATTAACAACTGAGATTTGCATTGCAACATCCTGTAACCCACATTAAAACAGAGACAGGCACCTTATGCACATTAAACAAATACGTACATAAAAATGAGACTGTTTACTTTTTTAAAAATCAGCCATCACCAAAATTTATTTGGCTTTACAGGAAAATTTACTCTAGTACACATTGAATTACACTCAGAGGAGTTTGACTTGAGTTATACAGACGTTAAATCTTAATTGTAAGAGCATCCAGTAGTCACCTATCCAAGTCATCTATCTATAACAGGTTTTGTAAGTTTTGAGCATATTTGTTTTCACTGTTTGTTCTTTTATTTATTTTTGTACTCCTTTGCTTTGTTCCAGGCCAACAGAGGCAAAAGTATTATGACCTGATAGTGAGCGGCTCCTATACTCCTCAGACTGTACCCCTCGGAGGCAAAGCTTTGGCAGAGCGGCTGCAGCCTCAGGCTCCAGCGCAGCCTGACACGGTACAGTCATAGCAGAAAAAATCTTAAAATTGTTTCAGTTTTAACCAAATTGACAGTGTAAATGGTTATTAAAAAAACATTTGAACATTTCACCGGCTTTATGTTTGAAAGGCCTCACCTTCTCTGTTAAACCAATTACATTCAGTTATTGAGTGTTTTTAACATATACCATTGCTGAAAACTGAAAACAATGGACACAACTTTTAATTCTGGTATTTCTCTTCACAGTCATCAGATATCCGACGGAGGCTCTCCACTGACCTTGCGGTTTTAGCTGCAGGGGTACAGGCCCTCACACCGGGGAGTGTCACCCCATGCTCCGTGGATACAGGCTACAGTGAGCAGCGTCTGGACACACCCCCCTCTTCCATGGCAGGGCCCTTCACCCCAGGCTCTTCTGCCTCCTCTCAGGGTGGTGGAACCCCCTATACCTCCAGATCTGGGACTCCGTTTTCACAAGACTCGGGCTACACCGGTGGCCGGTGAGTTATTTCATATTTAAACCCAGTGTATTATACATCGAGTTTATTACACAAATACACTGTTTTATCTGGATGCCATCATCCTCAGCAGCTCATTCATTCGTCAATAAGACATTTCACTTCATATCTGTGATTTATTACATTTATCAAATTGCATCAATGTTTACAAAACTTGGGAAGTCATATCACAACTTATGTCCATTCTTTAGAGTGATGTAATAAAAGACATGTTTGCTAATGTTAACTAGCAAATCAAGTAGCCTGACATTATTCTAAAAAAAAATTAAAGCAGGTGATTAACTGGACAGCTGTGGAAGCAAAATAACATTCAAATAAACTCACCACCAAAAATGGGCCATGGGACTGCATGGAGTCTGTACTTGTAGTTTTAATGGGTGCTGGTAATAGTGATGTGCAGATCGTTTTTTCTTTTAATACCCATGACCACCAGGAGAGCCGATCCGACCCATCTGACCCATTTTCATAACACTCCAGAACCACCCACAACACAAAGGAATAAAAGACAGCTAGCCAGATAATTTCCTAAACATGCTTGTTGAAGTTTATTTAGGAATGTTGTTAAGTGAAAATAGAAATGCAAATGAAAGTGGTGGAATAATAAGAAATTATCTTAATTTCTTTGTAATTTTGTAACCATGTTGAGTGTCGACCCACACTGCAGTTCCAATAATACTCCTCCCTTCTTTTGAATTTGCTAAATCCATGGACAAATCCACAGTGCCCATGGATTTTCGATTGACCTGTGCATCACTAGTTTATTATATGTAAATCTAAAACATACTTAGTAATTTGAACACGGTTTCATTTCTGCCTTTCAGACATGCTGGTTACAACACCGGTGCTTTGGGCAGTGGATACCCTCCCCAGGACATGTTACCTTCCTCTTCCTCATCTTCTGCTGTCTCATCCTCTGTTGGGGGGTACAAAGTTTCTCGCTACCCTGAGGATCCACAGGAACCTTCAATGTACCATCGAGGTCGCCCTATGTACCCCCCCAGTGTTTCCTACCGTCCCAACGAGCCACCGTGCTACCCCACGTATCCTAATGCGGGAGGGCCTGGGCCACACATGGCGCACCACTCTTCAATGCCTCCACCACTGCCTGCTGCCCAATACGATCAGCCCCCGCTATCGGACAGGGACCGCGACAGGGAGAGGGAGAGGGACCGCGACAGAGACTCAGGGGGGCGCTACGGTGGCGGTGGGATCGCCTCCAGGAGGTCGTCTTACCACCACCAGCAGGAAACAAACTCTTCCTCCTCCAAGTACCATTCCCATCACTCCCACCACCATTCAGATCGCAGGGATGAGAGGGGCTACCGGCGGGACAGCCTGGG
>OMLF01016506.1:0-11499 GCA_900302615.1 Holocentrus rufus | reverse complement strand
ATTGTGGAGCGCTTTTTTGTGACTGACATACACCATCATAACTCTGGTGAGAGGCAGAGGGAATAGAAGAAAAAAAAAAGAGGACAGGGTGTGAGGAAAAGCAGGGATCTGGGTTGCAGCGAGGTGGGATTGAATGACGGCTTGAATGAAAGAGAGAACGAGGTGGAACAGGAAGTGCCAAGGAGAGGAGAAGAAATAAAGAAAGAGATGGAGGGAGACAGGCGCAGGGAGCGAAATGAAGTGCAAGGTCAGAGAGTGAAAGAAGCAGCCCACACAAGTTAACACATCCTCTGTGTGAATAGACCTTCACTTTACCTGCAGCCTCCTCCCTGCAGAAAGTGTGCAGTGGTAATGCATTACTCATGCACTTGTTTCAGTGTTGTATTACCTTTTCCGGTAACACCAAAACAAATAAGTATTCTAATTCGGAGATAACATCACAGTTGCTATTAGAGAGCACGCTGCAACTTTTGTCAAGTCTAAATATCAAATTGAAGTTCAAAATGTCCAAAGCTTATGTAAGTCGTTATTTATATCCCACCGTATCTTCTTGATATTTAGTCGTCATCGTCTCAGTCGATGTGATCAAACGCAGAGCCAGTTTTCAGAAAAGTTTTCAGAAAAGTTGAAGGTGAAGTTCTTTCATTGCTATTTTGATTTTGTCATGTAAAAAAGGAAAAGGATACTGACTTTTATTAAGTATCGGCACCACAAAGTCCAGAACAGTACCAAAGTGGATTGACAAGTACGAGCAGAGAGCAGCTAAAAAAAAACAAAAAAAAAACAAAACAGGTTTCATGTCAATCTGGTTTATGATGGAGAAGTTGGGCTCTTTCAAAGTGTAAAAATCCCCTTAAGTCTCATCAAAACTGTAAGTGTTATATTTGAGAGAATGTTAAAAAGTTTCACCTTTAATTAAAAATGCCCCATTACGTCAGTTAGCGTCATTTCTAAGCACAGCTGGATGTATCAGTGAGACTTACAGTGTAAAAAAAAAAGTTTGTTCAGTGTCAACTGAGAGTTACAGTGTGGGAGTGAAAATGTTGTTTTATGTCTGGACTGAACTTCAAGTGTAGGAGTTACGATTTCACTCTTTATATGTTGCTTCCGTTGGAGCAATCGGCTCAATTCTTCGAAAAGTGAACGCTGCCAAAATGCATCACACTTCCAGGTTTAGTCAGACTTGGACCAGCATGGGGTTTGAGATATTGTCGTGTGAGTAAAAGTTTTGACCTTTAAGTACCTCGGTTCCTGCCTCTGGCCGCCCGGCTGTTTGGTTATTCTGATCATTCGCACACAGAAGAGGCAGCTGTGTTCTTGGAGATGAGAGAGGATGCAGTCGCCAATTTTGCCGGTGCAGCAGAAAACGTGGTGCAACAGACCGCTGCTGTCAGGGAGTGGCAGGTCAAGTGATACACTCTCCACAAGAGTGATGAGTTATTTGTTTTTTTTTAAATTAGGAGCCTAATATCTAGATTTGAAAATCTTTCAGCATTGCAAATTCGCTAATTCACACTATTTTAAAGTCTGATAGTAAAGAATGGAGAGTCACTAATCTGACATGGAAGGTAAAAGGAAGAATTCACTAAAAAAATAAAATGGCATTATCTATTTACCACTGTGGCAGGTAAAACGCAGGCTAGCACACAGTAGCTAGCATTCATAGCAGCCTTCTCCAAAACAACTTAAGTCAACAGGCTGCACTTTATAGAGTTCCAAAGATGGGTAAAAAATGACAAGTCCTCTTAAACCAAATAATTGCATCCTGAGTGGAAGATACCTACATTGAAACTTCGGTGCAACATTTCACTCCAGCCTTGGATAGCAAAACATTTCATGCTAACAAGCAACTTGTGAATTATCCAGGGAAAAGCAAACACTTTAACCATTTTCCAAACAACGCAGCTAAAGGAAAGAAGCTACGACAGCTTGAACTCTCTCAGTTTGTCGGTCGGAGTGTGGCGTCGCAGCGCAAACACGGAAACACAGGAGAGTTCGAAGTGAGTTCGCACATTATGAAAGAACTCGTGAACTTGAGGCTTGAGTGCACTTCAGCGTTAACTGTCTTGCTAACAAAATGCTCTAAATGGAGTTTTTTTTCACTCAGGATGTCATTTTGTCGCCATTTTTTGCTGTTTTTGGAACCCTAAAAATTGACTTCATCTCAAAATGGAGCCCACTTGTTTACATTTAACTTTATTTTATTCTCAATTCCCATACATCACGTCCTCTCTCCTCTCCTCTTTTCCAGTGAGTTTCCATATCACATTAAGGCCAGTTCACAATCATTTCTGTCAAATCCAAATATTAATCTCAGTGCGTTTTTGACCATAGCGAGGCAAAATTAGCTTTCTCAATTGACTGAACTGGAATTCAATTTGACCTCTAACCCTGATAGCCTCGTATCATAGCCCTCATAACATCCTTTTGTCCTGCCCTCCTCTTCTTCTCCGGCCCTCGCCCTCCCTCTTAATCATAAACGACTCGCAGGCATTAACCCCTTTCAAAATATATCCCCCCTCCTCTCGCCCCACCGCCGCCTCTCTCTTTCTCTCTATCTCCTCGCTGCCTCTTGTCAGGGATTTCCCTCTTTTACATGTAGTAGTTAATGCTGTGATTCATGAGCGGCAAGCTTTGGGAGAAAGGCTGAGAGGGAAGAAGTGACAGAGAGAGAGGGAGAGAGAGAGAGAGAGAGAGAGGGACGGAGGGAGGGGAGACAGAGACAGATTGCAGCATTTAAGAGCCTACCCTGGGGAGCTGCTGAAGGTGATAGAGAGAGAGAGAGAGGGGAGAGAGAGAGAAAGAGACATGCATTGTAGCGAGAGGGAGATAAAAAAAAAAAAAAAAAAAAAAAAAAAAAAAAAAAAAAAAAGCTAGAAGACCGCTCAGTGAGAGAGATTGGAACATACATGGCCTATTCAGACAGACTAGAATGGCATAAATGCAGTCCAGATGGACACACACACACATACGCACATGCTCGGACACGCTTGCATGCACACGTGCACGCTCATACACACATGCATCACACATCTGCCAGTACATCCTCTCACACACACACACACACACATGCACTCACACAGTACGATGCACTTCATCTACAGCAAAGTTTCCCTTCGGGGAATTCACCTCTCTCAGCAGTTTTCCTCACGTTTCTGTCACATTTCTGTACGTTTTCCCAGCTGAGCCTCAAACGCCGTCGCCTTAATGCCGAATACCGAATCAATTCTGTGTGATTTCAGAGTGCTGTCTTACCGTTGTCAGAGGTGATTACTGTCAAAACAAACCCGCTGCCCCTTTTGTTGCATAATATAAGTGCATTTCCCATTCAGCTATTGATACTGGCTTACAGGAAGAGGCATCCCTGTCTTAATTTGTTAAATCTGCCATGTTTTTTTTTGCCCCCCCCTCCATCCATTAAACACTATGGATCAGCTTCCATCCGTCCATCTGTTTGTCCGTTCTTTCGTCCATTCACCAGCCGATCGCGATGTATCTCCGACGCTGATGATCCCATTTTGACAGAACTTGGGTGAACGATGTGTCTCACCGCTGCGCTCTGGCATTTTCAGAAATTATGCTGATTAGCCCAAGGGGGGGATGCTATAATTACACGTCAAACCAGGGTGACATATTTGTTACGGATCAGCCCAGAGGCAGACTGCAGCTCATGGGGGACAACATTTAACTTTTGTGGGCGGGGGAGAGGCGTCATTCTGCACATTTTTAGAGAAGATAACTGCAGCTGCAACTGATTTTTTTTAAAGCAATAAAGTCAGAGTTCAAAAAATTTGAGGCGACACGTGCACGCTCAGGTTGAATGGGCATGACTGTATTACTCTGCTGTGCCCTTTTCCCTCTTTTCTTCTCTTCTAACAAAGCACATGCCATCGGTTGATGTCTATCTAACCTACAGTCCCATGACTGCGTGCATTTTTAACATTGGGGCCTCGTGATGTCCCGCCTTCGTCCGTTCTCTGGCTTTTCATTTTAAAACCATCCATTGTTTCCTTTCTCCTCTCCTCTCCTGTCCTCTCTGCCCTTTCAGGACTCTCGGCTGACTGTTTGTGTTTGGACGGGCGGCCAGATGTCCGTTTGGGCCGCGTATGTTCTACTGTATAAGCTGAACATCTGCTCGGCGCTGCTCTTACTGTACAGTAAGTGCACCAAGCTGCTCGGCTCTCTGGACGGTGCTGGGAGTCAGGAGTTCCCTCTGCTGTTCGTTCAAACTGCTGCTCTGACCAATATTAGAGCTGAAATAGACTCTGCTGGGGCCAAAGACTCGACTTTAACCAGCATTAGAGCAGGAGAATCAGCTCTGACATGCTATAGGCTCTAATGGGACTATAGGCACTAATCTAATCAATTTAGAGCTGGACTAGCCGCTCTAATAGGCTTTGATAGGCTATATGTTCAGACGGACTATAGGCTGTGTGTATGTGTAATAATCAACATCAGAACAGCATCGCAGGCTCTAATGGACTCCAGTGAGTCATGGGCCTCAGTGAACTTTAGGTAAATACTTGAGTCTGACCTGAAATATGAGAGGGACTATAGGTCCTCTTAAAGGGACAGGAAACCAAATTATGTAATTTCTCATGACTATGTTTTACAGAGAGGCCTATCAGTTGATTTCGTTAAACAAGCTGCTCTCCTTGTTCATATAAACTCAGAACCTGGAATTTCGACAACATTGCATTTAAGGTGTTAACTGATGCTAATAAGAAGAGGGAAGTGTATTTTCCTCCAGAGTGGATGCCAAAGGTGTATGCACCAGTATTTAGACCCGTGTTTGATTGACAGCGTTCAACTGGACCCGCTGTCTTCTGCAGGTTCACCAGCAGTGAGTAACATCATCTCGCCAGCTGCCACGTTGGTTTTTGTGCTCCTGGATGTAAATAAATCCTCCGATTATACTCTGCCTTTGCTTCCAAAGGATGAAATGTTTTTATGAAAATGGTTACAGTTCATCGAGGTCCAGGACAGAAGGTTAACGACTCATGAAATCCCACCATTTTACTGAGGATTAGTTTACCAATTTATGTAAGAAGAGGCAAAGGCCAGCAAAGAGCTTTAATCTAATGGATGGAGTTGTGCCCTCTTTAGCCGTCATGATGGCGTCAGTTGTGGACTTTCTCACTTCAACTCTACGACTACAAGCCTCCAAAGTTTTTAGCAATGGGAATGGATTACAGTAGAAAACAAAGCCCCTAAAACTCCATTTTATTTACAGTTATTGGTCAGAACACTCAAATTTGGGTGTATTACAAAGATAGAACTAAAAAATAATGAAAACTAAATAAGAAAATTCCCATTCTTAACTGGGTTTAACATCCCCTTAATTGTCTGTATACATGTCTGTCTCTTTTTTTCATTTTACTTTAAAATATGTTACATGACTGCATCAAATCAGGCACAAAAAAATTGTTAAGATGTGATTCACTGGCACTGTAAAAATAGGTGATTTTTATGGGAATGCACAAGCAGGCGCTTAGTCAAAAATGTATATCTTGCCAGCATGTTTTTCCTACTTATAGCCTTGGCTCTGCTTGTGTATCTCCTGAATTTGTGACCGCTCTTTAAAGCTTAGAATTAACCCCATTTCTCCATCTGTTAAATGCTGCAAGCAACACAGACCGAGCACGACTATCCCCAGCCTTCACTCTCAAAACAAAAGGATCTTTTCACTGTACCTGCCTACTAAAAATAACACAATGCCGGTTAATGGTTTTATATAAGTCAGTGGGTGTGGGTCTGTGCGGTAAGAGAGTGACTCAGAAATAGGTATTGTACCTGAGGGTATATGGGGATAATAGCTGGTGGTGTGTGAGGGCTCTTGGCATGGTGCAATACTAGAGATTTACAAGAGCATGAAAAGAGTCAGAATACACTCCAATAATCCGCATATAACGATCTATGTTACATTAAAGATTGTGTCTCCTGATGCCTTGTGATGTTAAACTATTCATATTTGACACAATCAATAAAATGGTAATATTCTCAGCCTTTAACTATGGTTAGTGGTTTGCACTAATATTTTATCAAGGAAAGTTTGGACAGCTAACCATTTTGATTAAAATAAATGTTGAAACAATCTGTCATACAACTCTCGAGTGAATTCACTTGGTGAGTGTAATTTTGGTGTGATTCCTCCAAGTTTACTTGGAGAAAATGAATGGATCCACTGAAGGCACAAAATATTAGGGGCATCTTCATGATATTGAGTACCAGCCTCTTTTGCACAATACCCATTTCAATTTTCTTTGAGTGTAATAATTCTCATTTATTTGATATTCTTCAGTTTATGTGTCTTCTATTATTTGCAGCTCTATGCTCAAAGGTGGCAAAGAGTTGAGAATAAAAAAAAAAAAAAACATTTCTGCACATCCCACCATAGTTCCACCATAACTTATGTTCAAACATGAAAATGAATGTATTCAATATTTCAATGCACCCAGCCCTGTCATTTAAAATTGACATTTCAAGTACTAGACCCCAGCCAAACAATGTCAGCTTTGACGACCTGCTATTTTGCAGAAGACAGATGAGGCAGGTGAGACAGCCTCCCTGACTGGAGTCAATCCAGTGTTCTCTCAGCCTAATGTTCCCTCAGTTCCTCAGAAAGGAATTCCCATCTGTATTTCCTTTGCTGTATGTTCCCTCAGCCCTTAGGATTAGAGACAGCAAGCATTTGCAACAAAATATTAAAGCTCCAGTATGATACTTTTGCATTTAAATAAAGTTACATTTTGTCTAATGCCAAACATAATGAGGGAACTTAGAGCTGAGGGAACATGAAGCTGAGAGAACATAGATGTGAGGGAACATAGAGTTGAGGGAACATGAAGCTGAGAGAACATAGGGGTGAGGGAACATTGGGCTGAGGGGACATTCAGATTCAGAAAACTTTATTGATCCCCGCAGGGAAATTGCTTAAACATTGGGCTGAGGGAACATTGGGCTGAGGGAACATTGGGGTGAGGGAGCATGGGGTGAAGGAATAAAACTGACAGAACAGCAGATATTTTAATAAGGGAAAAACACTTCAATTGCTCATCCCTTTTCTCAGCTTGTGCTCATCTCTCTCCTCAACTCTCAGAGGTGTCTAGTTTGAAAACACACATGCGTTTCTTAAGCACAGGGCTTAGTACTGCACTTGCTGTCATAAGGGGGGGAGAGGAAAAAAAGCAGCAGAAAGCCTCTGAAAGCTCAGCAGAAATGTATTTATAGACTGAAATAAAAGGATTATACCTCCATGAAGGAGTAGGGGAAAGCCAGTAATTTCCAGACATGCCAGACTCTGTATAATCTGAGTTGGAAGGGAGAAGAGGTGGAGCGAAAGAGATGGTAAAGGAGAAAGGAAGACAGAAGAGAAAGAGGAGAATGGTAGCGAGATTAAAAAAAAAAACCTTTGAGAGAGAACGAGAGAGAGATTGTGATAGACGAGAGTCTAACAGATTGAGAAAGAGAAATAAGAACTGGCGCTTTATCAGTTTTACCTCCTTATAGCTTTACATTGGCTTCTCAGTTACATCAGATCCTAGTAATTATCTCCTGCCAGCATGCTAGAAATAGGGTGTGTTTAGTGAGGAGAAAGCCTGCTAAGTGTTAATTACCAACATAATAAGAACACTATACTATTCCCTTACTCTGAGTGTTGTGTCTTTCCTGAAGGCAGTTTTACGCAATGGGCCTTGTTTGGAAAAAAAGAAAGAAAAGGGGGGAAAAAAAAGAAATGCCTGACTTGTTTTCTGTTTACTTTCTAATTCTACCCTACATTGCATCCTATGGCTGGTGAGAGAAGTGGGATGAAAGGCAAATCCGATGAGCATCTGTCAGAAGCGGAGCCACTGCCAAACGTGAATTACATAACAAGCCCGAACTCATTTTACTCCATGCATATTCCATTCACCATTTCCTACAAATTAAAAGCCCCTCTTCGCCCTTCCCCCTTTTTTGCTATCCCCTCTCTCTTTCTCTCTCCCTCTCTCTCTTCATTAGACCAGACTTCTTCTTTACCACACGCTGTGCAGATGTTTGCTCCCGGATGTGCTCATGCAAGTGTTAATACCCTGCCTGAGTCCTCTCGCTGTTGCTAAGGAGAATATAGTCAAGCCTTCAGAAAAAAAAAACAAGCTGAATAGAAGCTCATGAAAAGAAAGAGAAGGAAACGAGGCGATGGGTGACAGGATTTCAGCTGGAGGCGATAGGTAGTCAAAGCAGTGGGAAGGTATGATATGAGCTCATTGTCTTAATTCTGTGCAACTACATGCTGCCGTGTGTAGTTTGCAGGTAGACAGGCTGAAATCACTGACCACAAGATTTGCAAGTCTACTGGGCCGGATAGAGTTAGGTCACACACCCTTATCTCTCTCCATAAATTAAAAAAAACAACAGTGTGATTGTAAAATAGTTAAACCTGACATGTATGAGTTAATATGGCTTGTTCATATCCTAAGCGCTCTTTCATATTCATATATGCATGTATATATTTTACACATTCTTATACCCAACTCAAAAATGGCAGCTTGGTCAGTGGCCCTACACTTCAAACTATGACGCTCTAGGTACCCATGTAGCATCAGTTTTGACCATGCATGGCTGATCCAAATCCAACGCTCTGAGTTGGGTTTACACAGTCAGAGTTAAGGAAAACATTAGGTTTAGGTACCAAAATGGTCTTACTTCAAGCAGGAACCAGACTCCTATTTCCTTACGCCCACTTTTACGCTCTTTGTACTACATCACGTCACTGCAGTCGACCACGTGTCTCAATCTGACGAAAAAGGTTTCGTTTGTCGGTGGTATCAGACGCCAAAGGGCGTGACATTTCCTCGATTATTTGACGCCCCGGGAATGAGAACGGGCCGGTGTGCACGGGATGGGAGACAAAATTGAAAAAGGGCAGAATGCAAACCCAAAACAAGGTGCAGGTCAATGGGTAAAATTACAAGACCGCACACTGGGGACACGTGTCTTCATTTTGATGTGATGCTGATCCAATAAATGGCAATAAAAATGCTACTGATTAGAGTGTGCGGCCTTAATTATACTTATATCACAATATGATTTGATATATTTGATATGTGATATATATGTATTGTGAGTTTGTGATTTGATGTTGACATTGTAATAAATGAAAGACAGTGACTACAAGGTTTGGGATAACATAGATAGTCTGCAGAGATTAAGTGTTGCATGTTGTGTGCTCTTTGGCACAGCATTACTTTCACATGCTTTACTGGACAAATTAGTCAAACGGTAAACAAACATGCACATTGTGAGAGGGATAATGTGAATCTGCCTGCTTCTTATTTTAAAGAAGGACTCGTTTCATGACAATGAGGGGAGAAAGGTATTTTGAAACTAAGTGCTATCAGTCCGCTGACAATAAACTTGATTTCGCCCCCTTGTTGAGAAGGTTAAAGGTCACTGCTGTGTCTTAACTTGGAAACTTCACTTCAAGTCATTTGACTTTGAATTAAGTTCACGTGAAATTTCCACAAAGGACATTTGTTTTCTCCATATATCTGATTGTAAGTCCATGCAGGGATACATTTAGAGCTGACGGGGAGGATATGCTCTGCTGTTCAGAACGTGGTTGTGCAACAACTCATCGAAAGGTCACCAACCACCTCACCAGCGGTGGAGACACAGGGAGTGCAGCTCGTCCAACTACACCTGCTCCCGTGTCGGGTGAGAGGCCCAATGAGAGGTCCTTTAAGGTGTAAATAAATAGTGAGCCTCTACAGGGAAGGAAGGTGCACACGTCACACTGAAAGTCACTTTTGAACTATTTCTAGAGATGTATGGTTTGCCATTGACTCATAGATTATAGCTTGTGATGCAATCTTACAGTAAATATGTTATTTTGATCTTCCCAAATGTTTTTCTTGTGCTATCTTTGCACAATCATATCTAATAACTGCACATCCAATAAACCCTTAGCAATCCAAACCGTGCTCCAGACCTTGATGGTGATCAAAGGAAGGTCTAATTTGGGAGAAACAGGACTAGAAATTGTCAAAAATTACATTTTTGAAACAACTGAGACATGTAATGAGTCCAGAAACCAGGAACTGTTCCACTCTTGAAACATAACCAGTCTTGAGTTATGGAAGATTGTACTCCAGCATCATTTTTCATTTGACTTCTGAAAGCAACTGCTAACCAGCGATGACATACCCACTTTGTTGATCTATTACTTGAAGCACACAGCATCAAATTATCAACACTCATGCAAAAATGTCCATTAAAAACTACAGCACTCATGTCCAAAATCCATCACTGCATTTCACCAAGTTGGATATTCGCGTCGCTCTCTCCACTAATGCTAGCACAGATGTCTGAGATCAAGACCTATCTTCGCTGAAAGCGTCAGTATTATGTAAGGGCATAAATGATGCATGTGCAGCATGTTTGGGGAGAGATTTGTGCAGTTTACAAGTTTACAGCTCAAATGCTGTGGTGAAAACAAGCATATAATTTGTGATAAGCTGCAACCTGCTGTGTGAAAATAAATACAAAGGCCTAATTTGCCAAGCCAGGGATTAAAACCGGCACATCTGCATGACAGTCTGCTGCCGTATCAAGTGAGCCAAAGCATCGGTGTGGCTGCCTCAGTCACATCTCGGTTTTGTATCTCTATATGCCATGACAGTCCATGCAATTTTATTTATTTATTTTTCTGAGACCTTTTGGCCAAATATGACCAATATTTATCTATCTTCAATGTTCTGCATTATCTCCAACATATTATGGTATAATATTCTTATTTGTTTTAATCTTAGCTACATCTTACAACAGCCCATCTTGTTTTGTCTTAAATGATTGCACCTAGTTCTTCTTCAGTATAGATGCTGAAAAAGTACTGGGCTACCTTTCAGATCTCACTTAAATAACTCTGACCCCTCTGAGGTGCTGGCTTTCAAATGTTTTCATGTCACTGACCACCAAAGAGACAGAAATTAGGGCAGCACAGACCCCCCATATCGTAAGCCCTTTGATGCTGCTTTTATGTTATGGTGGGAGAAGGGATTAAATTGAGCCAAAAGACATTAAATGTGTAGCACGAGCAACGGAAATGTATTTTCCATGGAATCCCAGCAACCTCAAATTACTGTTTAAAATAAATATTCATTTTGGATTATCAACACACAATATAAAACATGGCTCATCTTGCCGCTTTACCGATGTGACTACGATTACAATAATTATCCTCACCATCGTCTAACCGGGATTTTTCATTATAACAGACATTATTATCGAATCTTCATTTTCTTGCGGACCTCCTGAAACCCCCCTCGGGGAGCCCCCGGAGGCCCCCAGACCCCAGATTGGGAAGCCCTGCTCTAACAGATGTTCACAGTGCCCACTGGCGATATGTGTTGGTGTCACTGCTGATTCGTTGCAGTGCCACTGTTGGACTTGGGACCAAAGCCAAACAAGAGTCGCAAAGGAGACGGAGAGAGCGCTGCGCTATACGAGACTTTTTTTTTC
>OMLF01016485.1:6942-20036 GCA_900302615.1 Holocentrus rufus | reverse complement strand
TGGAGGGGTGTGGGGCAGTGGACCGCCCATCGGGGGTCTGGTCAACAAGGGGGGGCCTGGAGGTGCCTGGTAGGAACTGACAGGGGGGCCGGGCTGGTAGGAACTGACCGGGGGAACAGGCTGATACGGCCCAGAATGGTAAAGTCCAGGGCCAGGGGGCATGGGAGCCTTGGTCTGCATTGGGTTGTATGGAGCCTGGTGCGCCATGCCATAGCCCACCCCTGGCGGCTGCTGCAGCGCGACTGGGTTCTGTGATGGACCTGCAGGGACAGAGGAGGTGCAGGAAAGGCATGTTCACAAAACCAGGTCAAAGGTGAATGATAATTGTAAAACTATAACTAAAACTAAATAACAACAACTTTTTTTTTTTAAAGCAATAGATGTTGCCAAAATGTCACCAAAATCCTGAAAGACACAAAAAAAATCTGGCCTACTTTTTTTTTATGGCAAATCCTTTGACTTTAATCTGAAGCACAGGTCAAAAAGTTGACTCTGAAAAGCAGATGGCACAGTCGTGGTGACGGCAGTGAGTGAAATGTCTCAAATCCCCCAAATGACTAATGAACTGACAAGCTCAGTAAATCCCTTTACCCGGATTTAATGCACAATGATCTGCCCTTAGTGACAGTGAGTAAAGGGGTCTGAGCTGGGTCTGACCTGCCTCAACTGAACACAGCGGAAAGATGCCACAGATACAAAATGAGTGCTCCTCTTTAATCAACTATATCAACAACTCCCCGGTGATGATTAGTCCAAGCAGAGGCAACTTTCTTCAATACAACAAATGTGATTAAGTAATGGCAACAGCTTCATCACTGTCCACCTACTGTAACTACACTGCACTACATCACCAGAGAGCTAGAATAAGTCAGTAAAGTGAGAAGGGATTAGAAAATAACTCTTCTCAATGAGCAAAGGTGGATGACGGCACATAGGCCTAATCCACCTCAAATCTGTGTCCTTTCTAAGAACAAGGAAATCTCAAGAACTAAAGCTCCTGGTCAGGCACCGCTCTCATCCAATCATAACGAGCCTGGACAGGGATCAGAAAGACCTCACAGCCACTCACAAATCAGCACATTAAAAAGTACACCAAAATGGAACATAAAGGAAAATAGTTTTGAATTAATCACTAAAAATAAAGAATGGAGGCATCAGTCAGTGTTATATCAATCATAATGGTAGACTCCTTCATATCATTTATAATAACACTGGTGGCAGGGCAGGTTTGGAATGGTAAACACTCCATGTAATTTGGTGGACACTTATCCATAACATTTTACAATACCATAAGCCCACACATTTTAGCAAGAGTCCCATATGTCCAAGTAGCAATTTAACAACAAAACTGACAGCGTTAGTGACATGCATTCTTGGCTTTGTCTCTACTGTCTACTATACTGTTTTCAGAATGATCAGAGCTCAAAGGACACAGATGGATTGACAGCTTTTAATGACCACCTGATTCAAGTGAGATAAGAAAAAGATCAACGTGAGAATGTGGTGAACTATTAGCAAGTCAGACATGAGTTTATCTGCTGCTTTCACAAACTCAAGCTGCAATTGGTTCATCCTGACAGGACAAGAAAATATCTCCAGTGGGATAGATAAGAAAAAGCCATTTGAGGCTGCACAGTGCCTATAATCACACTTCTGCCAGCAGAGAAGTGAGCGAGTTAAGACTGTCATTTTCCCCTGCATTCATGGAAACTGAATATGAAATGTGTCCACAGTCTGGAACTGCAGCAGGTTACTGGCCGAGTGAGAAGAAAAGTTCTTCGGCAAAATGTTTGGACCATCACCAATGTGCCACATGTACAGTGAGACGTAGGTTCCAAACACGCCAGTGCTCCTTAGCCTGCTGAAAAACCGTACTGAACACCATGTCAAACAGGGCACATAACAATCTGGACTGTGATTAGTCACTGAAAACGAAACCGCCCAAGAAAAAACTCAATATGTAAATGTCACAAAACCAAAGCTTTACAGGTGTTCAGATGTGACAGGAGAAGTTCCCTCAGCTGAGTGCTGGGTCGCCGAGTAGCTCAAAACAGAGAGCTAACGGTATGATCACAATATCGCCTCAAGTTATGTGTATGTGGTTTCACCTAACGGTCAATGTAAGCTGCCTAGCTATCGATCCGTTGGTCTGTTAACCTGCTGGTTAGTCTTAACGACAAACCAAAGTTCTCGTTAGCAAGTGTTAGCTATTGGATAGCAATGTAGCTAGGTACAGTTAGCTTTTGGACTGCCCCTCAGTCCACTCCACACTGTCGACTTACTGCTTTGGCTGTGCCCTGGCGCTCATATGTCCCAATTTAGCCACCCTAAGCTAGCTAAGTAACGCTGGGTTACACTGGGTCAAGATTTATCTAGTTAACTTAAACTAACTTATGTATGACACGTCAGCCTTGCATGGTAACGCTAAGTAAGGACGTTGCTAAGCTACCCAGTCAGCAAATGGATGTGAAGAGAGATCAGGTCCAACTGTTGCTGGTGTTAGCTTGCTATTAACCAAGCTAATGTTATCTAACCCTACCTGACGGTACCTCAGCCAGGTATCGGATTGATGTGATTATTTACTATGCGCTGACACTCACCATTCGCGTATGCCTGTCCTCCTCCTGCCCCATTCTGAGAGTTGAACCCCGTAGTTGACATCTTGAAATAGACACCGTGGTCTAATTTGGAGATCCTTGGTTTGCGAACAGCTAGCTGCGTCTTTAGCTAGCTAACTAGCTGGCTGGCGCGGGTTAAGTTAACTTAACCTGGCGATGGTGAGATGTTCGACTAAAGCAGCGACTGTATTGCCGTCTCGTAGTTTCTGAAAAAGTTAATTAGCTGACTTGTTGACTATCACAGGGCCATGGCTATAGCCGATCCCCGTTCAACTACCTACGGGTGTAGGCCTTGTCAGGATAATCGTGTGAGACACTTCTGTTCTTTCACAGGAAGTTGGGATCACCCAGCAGGATCAACGTAAACCTCGTCAGGCATGCGCAGTATGTACACGTGGCATTTCCTCTTGTGCTCTGGATTTTCAGTGTACTGGAAACAAGAGAAAGGAGTGAAATCCTTGAGTTTGTCATGCATGCCCATTTTGCTATTGTTCATTTTATCAAATGTGATGGAACCTGTTAAATTTCATCTAGTGTTTTCACAATAATACTTAATAAAACCCTCGATAGTGGTCAGCGGCAGAGTATGTGAAATATACGTGACCAACAAGATAATTCACTTGCCTTTGCAGGCCAGACAAAAAAAATACCATACCATAAAAATACCATCAAGCTGACAGAAATCGTGTAGTTATATACTTAAGCTGGGCTGTCAGATATTGTTCATGCGTTTATCGCAGTGAAATATTTTAGCAAAAAATACCATGAAATTAATAGAGCGGGATTTCCAACATGACAAGAGTGTGACCGCCTCAGTTCGTTTTTGTTCTCCTATCGGAAAGATGATTGTGAAACATAAACAGGAAGCGGCTAGGCAGAATCTGGGAGTTGTTGGACAGCCATTGCAGTGTCGTGGCTCAGTAACAAAACACGAAAGCAGAAGAAGACCTGAATTTGCAGGCTCTCTTTTGACCCGGGGACCAATTTTCATGGTTATAACAACGAACACACAAAGTGAATTCATCTGTACATAACTAACGGGTAAGTTTTCGGATAAATCGTCACACAAAGGATCGGAAAACAGTGCGTGTAAGCGCCCAGCATCTCTGCTAGCTTTTACGGTTAGCAAGTTATCATGGCTGCTAACGATGCTACGCTAGCGTCGCTAACATCAAGTTGGCTAGCGCGCTAGCCAACAGGAAGCCTCAAGCTGTATATTAACTGGGACTTTCTCGTTGATATATCTTTGTGGACATGTATTTCTGTGAATGTGAGTAGCCGTGCTATCGTGTATCACAATATTCCGATGTCTTGAGAGCCGGCGTTGGGTGCTTCTGTAGTTCACGGCTGATTAGCTAACGTAGCTAACCTATTTCTCCGGTCTCTACTGGACCCTGTTGATGCAACGTCGCCTCCTGGAGAACTTGACACGTAGCTAGTGGCTTCCAGCTGACCTGCTAGCCGGCCTCAACCTAAAAACCTTAGAAATAATTATAAAATTGTATGTTTTACTATGAGGTGACCACCATCTCTCTGAAAATTTTACATTTAAGTCAGTGCGGAATTATATGGAGATCATCAGTCTTTGTAACAGCTAGGTTAAAGGTTAGCTAGCTCCACTGAATCTGTAATCGAATCAAACTGCGCCCATTCTTTTTATATTACTTGGTCACCTCCATACCTGTTTGGTTGGTCTCTTTGAAACAGTTTGGTATATGGCCTTATTATGAATAGGGTTTTGTTTAGTAATTATTTGTGATTAACATAGCTTTACTGAAATCATTCAGTAAAGCCGTAACTTAAGAGCTGTTCTTCGTCTTAGAAAATGTTGGTGCCCACCGTTCGTTATCAGAATTTGTTAGAGTGATACAGATTCAGATTCATAATTTTCTTTTTTCGCCTTATTCTCAAATGTCCCTCAATAACAAACAGTGAGGAAACTTCCATTTGAGTCAAAATTCTTTTGAAGGCTAACTGTGATTGAACTAACTACTGTATGTCAATGAGTGCAAACCGCCAGACGGTGATGTTTGAATCCACATTTGCATTTATTATCCTCCCTTCTGTGAAATTCTGCTACCTACCCGAAGT
Organism: Holocentrus rufus; assembly: GCA_900302615.1. Taxonomy (NCBI): domain Eukaryota; kingdom Metazoa; phylum Chordata; class Actinopteri; order Holocentriformes; family Holocentridae; genus Holocentrus; species Holocentrus rufus. Next base: position 15,327 of record OMLF01016485.1, on the reverse strand, counting down.
AATGGTCCTTAAGTTTGATGACAGATTTGTTTTTTTTAATGGAGGCCTAAGTGTTAGTGAAATTATATCTCTAAAGGTATTACTCGGTTAATTCCTATGGACCAGCTTTACTTTTTGATTTGGCAATCAGCAACTTGTGTGCACCTGCTGTTCACTGTGACTTTTAAATATTGGTCATATATGTTGGTAATTGTGCACTGTTAAAGCAACCACTTTAGCTCTGTAAACAACAGCCTCACATGATTTCTAAAGACCATTGTTGCTGTCTACTGGTGAACACTGTAACAGGCTGGGTAGCAGTTTCTTGTTTGCTGAACTCTTAAGCTATGATAGATTTAGGGTTGTGAGTGAGTTATGTGTGGCCCTATATTTGATTGAAGTATACTATATTTTTTCTGTCAGAGTGTTTGACCGGCATCCACTGCTGCATCACATCACACGTGGGTTGTAGCGCCAGCCCACAGTGTCATAGCAGCCAGCTGGCACGGGCGGAGGGAGCAAAGGGAACTGACTGGAGTGTGGCCGCTGCTGACGTGTATTTCAGCTGTATTTGCATGGTCTTGACCTTTGTCTACCTTATACTTTAGCCCGGGAGTTGTTTGCATGTTACGCAACTGGGGCTACAGGTCGGCCCTGGCTTGCTGTGGTCTGATGCCACACTAGCTGTCACAGAGACAAAGATGGAGAAGTGGGGAGTGTGTATTGCAAGCATTGATCTCTTGAAAAAAAGCCTTTTTCTTCTGTTTTTCTCCTCTGACATGAGCAAGAGATATTTGGGCATGAATTGTTTGATCACATGTCTCCTGGATGAATGCAAAAGAAGCTTGAAAGGGAATGAAAATGAACCATTTCCACACACAAGCAACAAGCTGTTGCATCAAGCTAGACAGCAGGCAGTTGATTTCATGTGGTTAGAACATACTCTATTTCATTTCTATTTTGTTTTGATCGAAACACAGTCTGGTTAGGTTATATTCAAAGGCCAAGTCTAGTCAGGATAGCCTTCACATAGGCTGTGTTGGACAAACTGCATGTCTTGGCTGTTCAGACACTGTCACAGGGGATGTGATCATTGCTCTGAACTGTCTGTCCTGCTGGAACAAGATAATCATCATAGTAAGCACGCCATTGAATGCCATTGTCCTTATCGCTATTTGCTAAAATCTCTGATAGGTGGAGGCAGATTGCCTCTCCTTACAACTGAGCGTCGTCATATTTATGAGGTCTGAGGAGACAAGAGCTGATTGGGCCTTAATGATTGTCCTGTGTTCTGTAGTCCGATACTTAAAGTTGTCATTTTCTGTTCTGTTCCCAGGAACATTGACCCGTAACAATGTGTTATCATGAAGTCATAATTAAATGTTAAAAAAATGTTTTGATATCAGTCATCATAGCTATGAAACAAATTACAGTTACAAGTCTGTGTTGGACCATTCAGGCATTTTTTTCATCTATTTAATTCTTCATGTTAACAAAGAAAAACAGCTTCAGCTAATGTGTTTGATAATAGGCTAATTTGTTTTAAGTCATTTCCAAAATTTAGGTCTGTCTACAACATCTCCCAAGATAAGTTTATCTTGGAAGCCAAAATAAAATGTCCTGGCTAAGATTAATTATTTTGAAGAGTTTGCCTCTGTGTCTTTTGCATGCATTCATGTCTCACCTCTGTTTATTTTGTTTTGTTTTTCCAGGATTCAACATCTCCGGATATGTCATTCTTACTTAATTGGATGTACAGTGGTTTCAGTAGTGTACTGCAGTTTCTAGGTGAGTACAGCGGACCTGTCACACTTGGGTTGGGATGTAAAAGCTGTAAATGGGTGATTGCATACAAGACTGACTACTTTGGAATTCATCTTGAAATTGTAGAGCTTGTGTGTGTAAGAATAACGGTGGAACCATACAGAATGTGTCTCCACAGAGTTTTTGCTTCAGTTATGTAACACTGTGAGGCCTCAGTGTGAGAATGATATAATACTAATGTCTTCAGTCATGACAAGAGCAACTTTAATTGTTACAACTCCTACACCTTGGTCCCCAATGTTCAGTGAGAAGGTGGGCTGGAAGGAAGTGTTGTGTATAATAGTGGGCTCTGTTCCTGGAAATCACACTCTGTGTTTATAAGCACTTTAATAATAGTCATTCACCACATAGGAGCAGTTATCTGATCTGTCAAATGTAAACAGAAAAGCCGGGTTCAATAATCAGGATAAGGGAGTTGGAGAAATCCATTAAACAACGGTAGTTTTTTCTGATGGAGAAACCCGATTACCGGCTTTTTACGTGTAGTCCAGGAAAAGAGAGCAGATAAGTAAACTGACACGATAAACACAGTAATGACACTCCCTACAAGGCTCAGGAGAGTATAACGTTTCTGTTGGACATGCTCATTGAAGAATTCCAGTAGTTTTATGTCAGTGGTACATCTGATGAAAATATATGGAAACGAAAAACACACCTGCCGCCACTGCTTTACCTCCCGGGGGCGTTGGAGTGAAGCTTTGGGAAGTTCCCGCCCCAAGAGGCCGTGTGCGGCGCTCTCCACCGGCTGCAATTAGCTGCAGCCGCCCGCAGTGATAGCCCGGGGAAAAGCTGGCAGTGGGAAACCTGATTATTGGGGAGCACACGTATACTGGGATTTTGAGTAATCAGAGTGCAGTAACATGTACACACATTACAAGGTTTCCTGCAATAACCCGGTTTCTTGTGTGTATCTAAACGTAAATAAACATAAATGTCCCTCTTGGGTAGAAAGCAATAGGAAGCAGAGTTTCATTAGGTGTTGGTTTACTTTGTTCCTCACTGCCAAGCTAATCTCAAACACAAACACCCAGATAGTCAGGCTGGCACCAGTCTTTAATGGCTTAATCACAAGATTTTATTGGAAGCAAAAATAAAAAATGAAAGACTTTAGGCAGAGTTTTCTCCTTCTGAAGATGAGAGTATTAGATTATATAGGCAGCACTGGAAAAACATTCTGTTTACAAATGTATGCCAGAAAGTAATCAGGGATGTCACAAGATAGTTGTTGACCTGTTTACAGTATGGTCATGGTTGTAATGGATACAAGAAGCACTGTTGTACAGTCAACGTGATTGCTATCTTTAAATGCTCCTGTACGGCTTGGAATGGTTCAAGGTTGGAGCAATGGGTGTCCGTCTTGGAGTGGGGAGATACTTTAGTGGGGCTGCAAGATGATTTGGAGGCTATTTCATGTATGCAGTTTTATTAACAAGACTTTTTTCCATTTTTTCTCTATTTATAGTATACTCAATTTTCAGCCTCTAAGTCCTTTATGATAATTTAGCAGGGAAACAACCTGATCAGGGAAAATTATTCTTTGATTGAACCATTTGTTTTTCTGAATATGTACGAGCCAAAAAGGTCGAGAACCACTCAGATCACCAACCATAACCAACCCAGAGCAACAATATCAATTCCCATCGAGGCCATCCACACTGCAGATGTATGCACTCATGTTGCTGTAAAGTGCCCCGGCTAAAAGCATCCACAGTGCAGCATTATGTCCATTATGTGAAGACGAAAGGCACCCAAAGGACTCTCAGAAACATGACATCATATGATTTTTTTTTCTTTCTAAATTTGTCTGTGACGGACTTATTGGGTTGAAATCTGTTTGAAATCTCGTGGTGTCGACCAGCTGTTACCCTGCCCTAGTTTCTGTGTCAGAGCTGCTGTTGTGAAGCGGTCGCTCCTGCTCGTCCTGTCAGACAGGTAGCGTGGCGCTGTTGTTGTGCTGCGGTGAGTAATGATGACGTCTGCGAGCGCTGACTCAGAAATCACACAAAGCTACTGGTATCACTACACTGACTCAGAGCGTGCTGAGTGTATTACGCAGCCTTGACAGAAAAAGTAGTTGCGGAAGAAGTGGGTTCAGCGGTGGTTTTTCCTCTGTGCTCATGTCATCACCTTTCCAAGAGGAAACATGAAAGGAAAATAATTGTCATTTTTTTCCTCAAAAGCATAAAGTGCCATGCTAAGATTTTATTGTGATAAAACATTGTAACCTGCACTCGATCCATGACTGTACTGCAGAAATAATTGCATCTAGGGAATAATAAAGAACGAAATAAATAAATAGATAATAACTAGACCAAAACATGAGCAGACATGGCATCTAAAGATAATTTTAAACACTTCCAAGCCTCCTACATAACATTACAGATGAAAGCCTTTTTTTCCTCCTTACACAGGAGAAGAATGCAACAGTTGTTTTTGGGGGGTGGACAGCTAAATCCTTTTAATTTTCTCCACACAGTGTTTTTCTGTGTCACTAGGTGGTGAAGACCATCTGTGTTGTTATTCATCTAGTAGTAAATGATCTATTTATATGCTTGTGAGCATCCTCTACATGCCTGAGAACAAGCCTGGGCATGACAGCTCTAATTGTCAAGTGTCATTTTTCTTACTGGGTTGATTGATTGATTGAGTGATTATGGGTTCAAAACCATAATTCTTAAGCCCTGACAGCCTTGAATCTCACACATTTACATATCAGACGGAACACCTGTTTCCACTCGCAGTGACATTTTCTTGGTTGTAAAGGTTCCAGAGACTGAGTGTTGATGTATAATATGATGCGACCCATCTGAAAAACATGGATGCGTTCCAAGCTCGCACTCTGACGCGCCTCTGGCTTCGTTTCAGGGCTGTACAAGAAATCCGGCAAGTTAGTATTTCTTGGCCTGGACAATGCTGGCAAGACGACGCTACTGCACATGCTCAAAGATGACAGAATGGGACAGCATGTGCCAACTTTACATCCGAGTGAGTTGGTGCTACACTTGCACTCACACACACACACACACACACACCCATACTCACACAAGCACTCTGTTATTTGTTGAAAGCCATCCAGTGCAGGCAGATTTGGGCAGTTTATTCCTAGACATTTCACAATTTGCCACGATTTGATAAGCTTCTCAAACAAACTTGAGCTGAATTGGTATAAAAAGGCCATTTTTTTAGGTCACTGACGCTGAATGCTAACCAGTTTTGTTTCTAGCCATATTATCTACAATATCAATAATACAAGAATGCAGGAGGGATGCTATAATGAGCCCTCAAAGTCTAACCCCTCTCAGCTCTTTCACACACATGTGACAGACCGTAGATCCACATATAAAACACAACAGGTGACAACAGCTGCCTTGATAATCATGACATCACTCCTGTTGCAAGAGCATGCAAAAAATGAGTGGAATGTGAAGTATGCATGTAGGCATGTTGAACATTTTTACCTCGAGGACTCACAATGAACAACATAAATTAGTGAAAAAGCTTCAAAGAAATAGTTTTAACATGCCTGTACTGAGGTGAACTGTAGGTCAGAATGCCACAATTTTGCCAAATTCACCAAATTTGTCAAGGTGTGGTTTTACTTAGTTTGTGAAAAGCTACATGATCAGTCCAAAAATGGCCAACCTATTTATTTATTTTATTTAAATGTCCACAAAAACTCCAACTGTCTGAAAAATTATTTGATAGGAATCAGGTCAAATTCAATCTCTTGCTCAAAGACACTTCAGCAGGGCCGACGCTTGTAGTTGACCTGAACTAAGATCTTCAGATCGATGGATTGCAATCACAAATCATTTCACCACCTACTAATAAAAAAAATAAAAAGCGTAGAAAACTCTTGTGAACTGTTGACTTGATATTTTGAACTCTAAACGTGGCTCTGTTTCCTCCACCAGCCTCAGAAGAGCTGACGATTGCTGGCATGACTTTCACCACCTTCGACCTTGGAGGCCACGCACAAGGTGTGTGTTTTTATTATTCATACTTTATTTCTTTATTTATTTTTCAGAAGGTGTGTTCTGGGTAATCTCTGTTAACACATTTTCACATCCATTATGATCCATTTGGTGTCACTGAATAAAAACGATGGCGATGCAGAGACACTGGACCTCCTGCTGGGCGGGGAAAAAAAGTGGAAAATCATGCAGCGCACAGGAAATCCCCCTCCAACCGATGCTCTTTGCTCATTAACAGGCTAATATGAGATACCATTATCAGTGTCAGTGAATCCAAAGTGCGTGTGTGTGCGTGCAGTTGTGTGTGTGACGTAATGACAGGATTTGTTGGTTCTGCTTGCTGCATGTGTCATAGCAGCACAATATAAAACTGTCTCACTGTGTGTTGTGTGTGTGTGTGTGTGTGTGTGTGTGTGTGTGTGTGTGTCTTGGTTCATGCAGCCCGCAGAGTGTGGAAAAACTACCTCCCCGCCATCAACGGCATCGTCTTCCTTGTGGATTGTGCAGATCATCCCAGATTGGCCGAATCAAAAGCAGAACTTGATGTGAGTACCTGCTTTTGTTTTTTATCAGTGGAATTATTCTGAAAAGGCGTTTCAGTACAGCTATCAGCCAAACCAACAAACAAACACACAACCACTTGAATATTGTTTGAAAAAGTTATTGGTTTTGTTTGTTTGGTGGTGCATTTTCTTAAAATAATTTAACATCCTGTTGAGATCCATCCACTGTCACTTCAGTGGAGATTGGTGGCGTGAAAATAAAAATACAAGTTTTGGTGTTTGTCCCTCAGAATCAAGGGCTTCTCTCTCGACTCAACCATTTTCGCCGACTTTCAACAATCACACAAGGAGAAATTTATTTTAGAAAAGGCAGTGACGCCAATTTCTCCCCTGACAGCGGCTTCAATAGACCAGCATGCAATGCAGCCACAGCTTGCACCGTGGCAGATCTGTCAAATAAAGCGCCCTCTTTGATGTCTTTTGAGAAGGTTTGAACTGGGAACAGCACAACACAGCGCGTCGACTCCGACAGTAAACAAGACGTCACAGTAACATTCTCCACTCACTGGAGTTAAAGATGAGACAAAAAGTTAATTAAAACGATCACAAAAGAACTCCAGGAATGCGCGATTGTTTGGGGTCATATTTATTATTATTTTAAGGGTGAAAATGACAACCTGTGTAACACCTCGTCTGTCCCATCAGGCACTAATGACAGACGAGACCATTGGAAACGTGCCTATCCTGATCCTCGGCAACAAGATCGACCGACCAGAAGCCATCAGCGAGGAGAAGCTGAGGGAGATTTTTGGATTGTACGGACAGACAACAGGCAAGGTGAGTCCTGGAAAGTCTGAGTCAGGGGATTTTACTTTTGACATGGAGTGGGGAAACCCTGTTATATTCAGCACCATTTTTTACTTTAATTTTGAAAACATCCTCCTAGATTTCAGTTTTCTGTCGGGAAACTGTGATGAAAGGAGAAATATATCTTGAAATGTTTTATTTCTGACACTTCACTGTATGATAAAGCATCGTCTGTGGCACTTCAGAGACCGTAGACTGAGACGCTTTATTCAAGACTGTATCAGGACCCAACGGTGAATTTTGAGAAGAGCCAAAAGATTGGAAACCAAAACAGAACTGTTACATTCCTGCAGCAGACCCAAGTCCCTGCAGTCCTGGTTGAATAAAATTCTGTCAGCTGGCTGAGCTCATCGGTCAATTTTTACTCAATTAGTCGCCAACATGAAGTATTGGTATGCTAGAAATTTTTTCGGAATGCCAACTTGAAAAAGAATTTTTAAGAAGCGCCGGCTTGCAGTCGGTGCTGTAATTGTTTCTGTTTGATGTTTATTTTTTATTTATTTATTTATTTTCTTGACTTATGATCTCATTGATCTTGTTTGTTGACCTCACTTCAGGTTATTATAGCCAACACCTGGATTCCCTTCTTTTACCTGCATGCCGAATAAAAGTTGTTTGTGTTTTTTTGTTTGTTTCTGCAGGGCAACATCCCCATGAAGGACCTGAACACGAGACCACTGGAGGTGTTCATGTGCAGCGTGCTGAAGAGGCAGGGCTACGGGGAGGGCTTCCGCTGGCTCTCCCAGTACATCGACTAAAGCAGCCATGCCCAGTAACAACAACAACAACAACAACGCCGCCGCCGCCGCCACCACCACCACCACCACCACCATCAGGGCGGGCGCAAAAACCCGACCACCCAGACGCCCACCGTCGCCACACCAGTACCACCATACTCAGCCCCATGTTCGGTTCAATAAGTCTGCCTCCGCCGCCAGAGAAACCAGTGCAACCTGATCCCAATAGACTTTTATTGGTCGAACATTTGGTACCACACTTACAAACATTCATAAATGCATACATATTTACACACACACACACACTCATCTCTATCTCTCTTTCTTTTTCTAAGAGAGTAACAGCGTCGATTCCACAGCTGAGGTGTTCAAATTGGATGAATCTTTTCTATATCATTTCCTGCCTTCTGCCCCTCTCATTTTGCCATCTGTTGCGTGTGATGATAAATGCATTATAACTGTAAATCTGTACATGATACTATTGGTATACCGACGACCCCC
>OMLF01016483.1:13263-52275 GCA_900302615.1 Holocentrus rufus | reverse complement strand
GGGGGGGGCCTTGCAGTCCAGTGTGTCTGACCTGGGTGACAATGATCATGACGTAGCATGTTTCCGCATCAGAACATGAGAGATCCACCGCACAGATTGGAAATCAAACCATTCCTCAAACAATTGTCTTTTTCTCATTCAGCGCTACTGTACATAAAGCCAGCACGCAATCCCAATCATAAAACCACTCACACACCATCTACTGTCACTGTAAGCTGATTTCAGAGCACCCAGACAGTATGATTTCGAGGATCAGTGAATGGGAGATTATGAGGACTAATCCTTGGGGGCTATCTGTTTAGAGACAAATTCTACTCTTAGCAGCTTTAAGCGGAAGTTGCCAGTGAAATACAAATGAAGTTTCTGTCTATCAAGAGCTTAGGCCTTACAATGCTACACTCTGAAGTCACATATGCTGCAAAGGCATTCAAGGCCAAATAAAAAACTTAAATGCCATGATATTTAATCTCTTTAGACACAGATACTCTTGGACAAAACTAAAAGGCCCTTTTTGACTCATCTGTTTGTCAGCTATAAATAGCATGAGTACAGTATTACATGTGCTTCAAGGGCAGATACCATGATATGAAATGATCTTAAAAGGAGAAAATCACCCTGTGATTTTTAAATTAATCTCATGTTTTTTTGTGCTCGACACATGCGAAGGCTGCAGCTTTGCCGTGCGATGATTGACACTCAGTGGAACAAAAGAATATTAAATATCCTATCTGTCAACTGACATAAACTTGTTATGTTTTTTTTTTTTTTTTCCTACAGAGATCATTCATGACGCTCATGTCCATGTGAATCCCAGGCTTAGGCAAAGCTGTAAGGAAATGTGTTGTCTTATTATCTTCTATCAAATCCTAACGGATCAGTTGTAGTCCATCAGCTGGGGAAATTCATTCTGGCTGCAGGCCTAGAAAACTTATATAAGAATTCTATATCGAATATGTCACACTATGGTTGCATAACTGTGACTGGCACAATACTGTACTCCGATGAAATGAATACTGTAAATGGTTATTGTCCTTTCACTGGGAAAGTTGGAGAAGGGGGTGTAAACCAAAGTGATCCTTGGTTATGGAATAACCAAGTACAGTATGTAGGTGTGCATGAATGAAAGATACTGGTTTGATTTCCAAAGCACCATTTGCTTTTCACTTGCTCACCACATAACCAATCTGTTGTCGTGCAATTTCAAGAATCAGCCTACAACCTTTTGCATGTTTCCTTACACTCTACAAATGTGAAACAGCAATCCAAGGCTACGGTTTTGTCTGTGAGCAACAGCACACAAACAAGGTCTCCAAGCTTAGCCCCCAGATTCTTACAAATACCATGTTGAAGTTTGTACTAAATTTATCTTTGTGTACTGTGTGCTACATATGCAGCAGAGTGTCCTTGGCTGAGACATAATAAGCTGAAAAATAATTCTCTTGTTACATTATTCTCCAAGGCCTTGGAGCATGTTTTTTTATTTTTATTTTTTTATTTTCTTATTCCCCCTTTGGAATAACTGAAATGCACCAAAATTGAGGAAAGTGCTTGCTGCCAGTTGGTTGTAATGACTTCTAGTTTTTGAGCACGAGCTCTGGAGATGCCAGTCACCATTTGTTTGGATATCATCAGCAGTTGTTTAGCAGATTTCATGATGTTGATATTCAATCAGAGTCCAATCCAGTATCGGGAAGACTAATTGGGTGAGCTGAGGACAAAGAGCGCTTGCTGAACATTTAAGGTTACTTGAGTTCAGAGAAGGGTGTTGTCAGCTCAGTAGTGGGTGATGACCCATTTCAGTTGATCTCCCTCTGAAATCTTTATCGCCCGTCACAACAACTGCTCACACAATATGGATCACCCATGCATCAAATTTCATTTTCGTTACTTTTGTGACACGTTGTATAAATTTACACAGGATGCACATCACTTTTCTTGCTTATACACAACATTGTGCAAAATGCTAAATAGAATGCTAAAGTTTTGGGGCATTTTGATGGAGACTGGCCACAGCTGAGCATCCAGACCTGAAAATGCTGCTGGCGTGAAACAGATCTCAGGCACGTCTGGCCCTGTTTTCTCTAGGATTGTAAACGCTGTTTTTGCAATGGCCAGAACAACAAGAAGCAACATTCTCAAGGGAAATGTCTTTGAATTCCAGCAGTTGTGCGGTGTTTATGCTCTAGGATATAGCTCAGATTAGACAACATTCACTGCAATACCCCAGAGCCCACTTACTGCTCCGCTGTGAATCAATCAGCAAAGTTGGAAATGCTGGTCATCATCCCCGTCTCCTTCTGTCCATGCCTCCTGCTGCTTCTTCTGTTCCCTCGCTTTGTCTACTGATCAGCTAGAGTGGTTTCTTTATAAAGTTCACATTGTATGTCCTGTATGTATCAATATTTAGCAGACTAAATGTCTATGTAACTTTACATTTTGTAATCTTCTCCAATTGTTTTTCTGATTTGCTCTAACTGGTTTATTTAATCTGATAATTTGGTCAGCACCTGTTGAACTCCTAGCTGGCCAGAAACGGGACTCCTTTCTCTGTGGTCCTTTCCAGGATTTCTTCTCTTTTTTTTCTTTTCACTTTTTGGTTTTTGGGGTTTGAGTTTTTTCTTGCCCGCTATGAGGGTTTAAGTCCGGGGGTGTCGTCCTGTTTTGTTTGTTGTAAACCTGTAGGCCTGTAAAGCCCTTTGAGACTGGAAACACTGATTTGGTGACAGTGACAATATCTAGCATAGTGTTGCAGATATTACCACAAGTTTTACAATGCTTACAGTGCAGAGAACAGGCCACCTTCAGTCTGCAGGCTGATCATTCTTCTCCTCCTACCTCCAAACAAGGGATAGAGAAGCCGGAGATAAAGGCTGACAGATAATATTAGAGCTATTAGCGACTTTGTTAGAATTTGTTGGTTTAATTGACTTTAAACTAACCTGTTCTTTTTGTTTGTAAAACTCAAGATTCTACTTTATGCAGTCTTTATCATAGTATTTAATTAATTCAAACTCAAGACCAGAGTAGTAAAAAAAACAAAAGCTATTCACGTTTCTAAGCTTGGAAAACATTTACACTTAGGCCTGCACAGCCACTGTCTCTTTTGCCAACAACAGAGCAGCTTGTGCACAAATCTACACCAAGCTTTTCATGATGACAATGGTAACCCTGGAAGTATTATATCATCATGGTAGCCCCATGGTGTCCCGTGGAATCTCCCCTAATCCCTCACTACAAACAGAACTCAGAATAACACCTTTTATTCACACCAACAACAGTCCACACTGTATGACGTGAGTTTACAGTACTGGCAGAGATACTTTTTTTTTTTTTTAAATACAAATCCAGCTTTGTTTGAACTCCATTCTCTTCAAACAGTTTCCTTTTCTTTCTATAAATGCAGAGGAGGAAACAATGAAAGGAAAGACAAGTGATTGTCTTTGGTAGAATTTACGATCAGTAACCCATTTAGTGTCTGGATCATAGATCTATTGTCTGGATGCAAATCAATGACAATTATTTTTGTTATTATTTTAGCTGTTATTTATTATTTCTTTATTTTTACTATTCTAACTTTTTTTTTATTTATTCATTTATTTATTTTTCAACTTTTTCTTTTCAACAGCTCTGATGAGTTCAATATTATATTACCATACTACTCAATATGACTAGTAACTTTCTCCCTACTGATTCCAGTCTGACATTTTTTTTTTGACCATCATAATAACAAAAGACACAGAGAGAGAGAGAGAGAGAGAGAGAGAGAGAGAGAGAGAGAGAGAGATCATAAGGCAACACTTAATGCAAGCCAGCCTCAAATCCTTTGACAACGTGACAGTCCTATAGGCTGGATGTGTGCGCTTGTGTGGCTCCGCGTGTGAAAAAAGTCTAAAGAAGGACCGGGACTCACGATGGCACACAGCTGAGCTCAGACTGGGGTCCTTGGACATCAGTGGACATTTTTGGAAAACTTGGGAGTGCCAAATGGGAATTTCACCTGACTTGAAAATTAGCCTCTGGCTGTGCGTAATGGAACACACGCACCAATAGACGCGAACTTTTTGGTCTGGTTTATCCTTTTCAGGGACAATGAAGACGACTCGCAAATGCAGGACCCTGCTCTCAGTTGGCTTGAATTTTTTCGCCCTCTTTTTTTCAATAACCGCGTTTATAACAACTTACTGGTGTGTGGGCACCCAGAGAGTTCCCAAGCCCAAGTGCAGCAAGCTGCGGACGCACCAGTGCATAGACTACGGGGTGAACGAGACGGACCCGAACAAAGTGGTCTACAGCTGGGAGACCGGGGACGACAGGTTTCTGTTCCGTCAGTTCCACACCGGCATCTGGTTCTCATGTGAGGAAAATATCCACGATGAAAGTAAGAGGAGAAGGTGTGTGTGGTGTGTGTGCGCGTGTGTTTAATTATAAGACTTGATAATTACACAGTGAATTAGCTGCAAGTTCATGTCATGCTGTGAAATTATGAGATTAAATTCCAGAATAATCATTTCTTTTCTTTTAATATTTGTATTTTATTTGTACTTGCACTTTCTCATTCAGTGCATGTATATGAATTAACTAGAACCTAGAGTACACTCTGTACACAACATTACACACACACACACACACACGCACACACGCACATGCACACACATGCACACACACGCACACGCACCAACAAATGTCCATTTGTGAAAATCTGCTGTCACTTTAATTCCCTTATTATGTCATCAGGGAACACTTAAAACCATGGTTTTGTCAGACGAACTGGAGATTAGCTTTTTTCATGTCATTTAATGAGAATTTCAGGATAATCGCCCACTCTGTTAATGTCAGTCATTCAGTCAAAGAGAGCAGGGATCTGGACAAATGGCACGTTGCACATGGCATGAGGTACTGAGCAATCAGCACAGCAATATGGCATAGCCATATTGCTTCTGGGAGGCAGTGCTGAGGCTGAGGGCAGCGTGAATGGGGGAAGAGTTCTTAGTTCATACTGGACTCGGACCAGGACCCTATTATGTAAGTGGGTGGCTGCAGTGTACTTGGCAGGGGCAGAATGTGATAGCTTTACCGCTTATAGAACAAAATGAAGACACAAACAGTCTGAACGCACATGTGTGTGCACATGGAGGCCTCATTCATTTGTGGAAACAAGAAATTTGGTCACATCGGAGTAGTAATGCTATAACAAGGGGGTTTCGATCTGCATGAGGGGAAAGAAGAGTTGTGATGGCGAAGTGTGCGTCAGAGGGGTTGGAAGGGTCAGCTGGGTCACCACGGTCATGACATCTGGTCAAAACATATGATTAGGCCAGATTAGTCCTTCCTGATTGACTCACTGAAAGGCTCTGGAATTAGCATAGCACCCGTCCTCCAGCTCAGGCGGGTCAAACCTCGCTCCAAGATCAGCCCGTAATTGTGCTAAATGTGCTAGATTGAAGTGTGAAGTGCTTTTATGATGCTCAAGAATAGAAATCAATCAAAGGCAGAGATTATTCACAAATGAACCGCCTGGACGTCTCTATCTCATCAAGTGGCTGTACAGTAGGGGGCGGACGGGGGGGCTGAGACAGCTTGAGTTAATAAGGATTATGTAACAGGGGCCTTGATGAGTTTTTCCTCAAAACAGCTGTTGCCACCCTCCTTCTACCTGATTAAAGTATTCCGCTTACAACAAATCCAGCGACACACTCCACTTGACGGATGACAGGGGGAATGAAGCTTGTCTGGCGAAAAGAGGAGTGTGCTGTGTTTTTTGTTTTCCGTCTTTGTCTTGCTGAAATGACATAAGGTCTCATAAGATGTCACAATCCATTTAAAGTCTTGTAGCATGGCTGCTCTTACCCTGCGTTGTTTTTTTCTCAGAGGAAGTGCCTCTGTAGCAAGATTTTTGTGATTCTGCGCAGCATGCATGTCATTCAGTGCAAATGGGAACTGGATGTTGAACAGCCTTGCCAACACGCCAGTTCTCTTGCTGACGTACGTCTCACATTTAACCTTTTGTTTGGTAGTTTTTGCTTTGAAGCTCTGAGCTATTGAGTTCTATGAATTCACTGGTCTGAAGGTCACAGTCGTACTCACAACCAACCTTGTGAGACGCCTGGGCAGCAAAAGGGAATTTGAAGGCTGATTAGGACTTGAACAGAGGCCCATATCAATGAAATCAGTTTAGTACCAAGAGCATTTATTTATTTGCAGTGCTTTAAACTGACTTGAGGCTTCTTTTGATAATACTAATGAAGTTGCTTTTGAATGTCCTTCCTCAAACGGATCGCTCTGATACTTCACAATAGCCGGACAGATCCTTTAAAATAAATTGTTGGCTGATTATGCCGCAGTGAATTTCTATGCCAAGTCATGACAGTTTATATTTTTCTGCTGCTCTAGGTGAGAGATGCCGAAGCTTCATTGATTTGGCCCCCGCATCTGAAAAAGGTGAGTCAGCCCTGCAGGTAGTGGCTCATTGGCAGGTCCTGCCATGCTCAGGAGCTCTTAACCAAGACCACTGAAGACACTCATACAAGTCTGGGATATACAGTGCTGTGCTTATTCCAAGAAGGGAATTTAAACTTTCCATCACATGAAAATCAACAGTTATACCTCAGATATTGATAATATAATTGCATACCCCTCTTTCAGTATGATCTCTCAGTACGATCACAGTTTTTTCAGCACATGTTCATCAATCACCATTCTGCTTTAGATCTGATTTGAATTATGACTGGGAAGTGGAATGTTGTAATAATAAATTAAGACTTTTATTTCTGAGGTTCAGGATTATTTATGGGGATGTTGTTTGAGCTGTTTGAGCTGCCACAGTGTAAAACTGTCAGTGTAGGGGCGTCTCTTTGGCTAACTGTATAGAACGTGTATCATATATTATTACCGCGGTGGCGCAGGTTCGATTCCGACTTGCGGCCTTTGCTGCATGTCATCCCTTCTCTCTCTCTCTCTCTCTTTCTCCCTGTCTTTCCTGTCTATCTCAACTGTCACTGTGGAATTAAGCAAAAATTATAAATTCTGAATATTTCCCCTTTGATTTAATAATAATATCAAGCCATATCAAAAATTTAATAATTTAATTCACTTTAGTGCCTGACTTTGAAGTGACTTGCAGTTTGCTGGATGATTTTAGCAACACAGTGAATGCATTTTCAGCAGGAAACAAACCCCCTAACCCTGATAGTGCAAGAGCCATTCTCTTCTCCCCGCTGTCATAATGTCGATGCCTTAACAGCATCATCTTTGTCTGGTTTGCCCATGTAACTTTCTAGTTTTCGAATCAACAAGTAATCAACCTTCAATTCAAGCCTCAACTTTTTAATACGACACCATGGGGACACAGAGGTGGCCGAACATGTTAGGCATGAGGCTTTAGGTTTTTCAGTAGTGTTGACATTGTCTCCAGGGAAATATGGTAGCAGCCGCGGCTCCCCTCCTGTCAATGAAGTGTCAGAGTGGATTAATAGCAAGAGAGAATGAGAGGCGAGCCGGAGAAGATGCAGTGTCTGACCTGTCATGCGGCCAGATAACATTTGGCCTGACTCATCGGAAAGCTCAATAAGATTTGGAGAAGACGCTCACTGGAGAGCGCCCACATCAATTGAATTTCAGCCTTGTGTCACTCAGAGTTTGTGTTGCCATCAGCCCGTAGGAGCCGACTCAGGAACCACTGAGATGCCAGATTAAATTGAAATTATTGTCCAAAACATATCGGTACCTCTGTCAAGACTGATGTTCAGAGGATGGCTCAGAATTAGATTGGATTGTTGTTCCACCTGTCCTTGTGTATACACATATCTTGTCTGTGCACACAGGTAGGTACTGTGAACTCATGGTACTGTAATTCTAATTTACTATATCCATAATAAATCGTAAATGAATCCCATTGAGGGTGTAAATTTGAATTGTGCTCACATTTGTTGGCTTCAAATTTGAATTGAGATGTGTGCATGTTGCAGGGATCCTGTGGCTGTCACTGGTTTCTGAGATGCTGTACATTGTTCTGCTGGTGGTGGGTTTCAGCCTCATGTGTTTAGAGCTGGTCCATTCCAGCAATGTCATCGACGGACTCAAGCTCAACGCCTTTGCTGCCGTCTTCACAGTGCTCTCAGGTACTCCAATTTTATTATTTTTTAATAACTGAAATGCCTTGAGTACTTGTTTATTTTGCTTGAAATACTGAATATGATAAATGGATGTTTTTGATTCCAATAATGCCTCTTGATTAAAAGCCTGCCCCAACAACCTTTCATGTTGTTTTGCTTTGAAAACGAAGTTAGAGGATAAAGTGTGGAATCAAGAAAACATTGCACTCTATCACCAAGCGTAGAGCCTCTTTTGGGGTTTTCGTGTAACGGGCAGGGGAAAAAAATCTGTGCTAAATTTAAAATCTCTGACGTAGGAGTGCAATGAATACCAGAGTGACTCACAGTGTCATAAGTTGAAGAAATGTTGTTAGCTTCTTGTAGGGGCTGACAAGATGAAAGCACGGAGTTCCAATAGAAGGGATATTAGTTTTGCAAATCTTGTCCAAAATAACCTCAGAACCTTTTCAGAATGAACAAGCATAAGCTATTTAAATGGGGATTTGCAAAGCCATAAAGACCACATCAGTTCAGTTGATCTGCGTGTACATGTGTGTACAGTAAGTGTGTCTATGTATGTGAATGCTGCCGACTTTAAGAAATCATGTCAAAAAACAAAAAACATATTTTGGAATGAATCTTGTTTTCTGCACTGGCTCACATTTGTAGCACTGAAATGTTTTTGCCCAAATTTTGTGCATGAGCCGCTGGGTATAATATTGCACCGTGCATCATCACATAGCCAGCTAATGAAGCACGTGCATATGATTACAGGTCTGCTGGGCATGGTGGCTCATGTGATGTACACCCAGGTCTTCCAGGTCACAGTCAGTCTGGGCCCAGCTGACTGGAGGCCCTACAACTGGGACTATGGCTGGTCCTTCTGGTACGACCCCTAAATCCACAGACGCACAGCAGAACTCAAAGCTCACACTCAACCCAGTTGGGAAATCAAATAAGGGATGCAACAGGGCTTCACTTTCCCACATAACAGCACAACACTCTGTTCTAAAACTATGTTCTCACCTCTCCCCGCCATGACTGTCTCTAATGAAAAAAGCCCAAAGCTCTCATGTTACGGTGGGATTAGGCTTTGGTGTCTAAAGCTCCAATATAGGCTTGATTGGAATTGCATAAGGGGATAATATTTCACTCCTTCACTGTATGCGCAGCATGCTGAAGATTCGTTTTGGAGCCTAAACAATTCTTGACCTTTTGTGAGCTGTAACCAACCAGAGTGAAAACTACATGAGCGGATGAACTGATTGACACATCTCACATGACCGGGGTGGTGGGACTGACACTTAACTCAGTAAAGCTCTGCAAACTCTGTAAAATATTGACAGAAAATGTCAAACTGGTAATTGGATTGTGTTCTTACATGAGCGCTCACCATTTTTCATTACTACAGCTGAGTGCAGCTGATATTGTTCATGTCAGCCTGTTGAGAGTCACCCTGTGTACTGAATAACAAAGAGATTTTTTTTCCTCCTTCCTTTGCTTTCTTTTATATCAGCATGGCCTGGGCATCCTTCACCTGCTGTATGGGCGCATCCGTCACCACCCTCAACTCCTACACGAAGACTGTCATCGAGTTCAGGCACAAACGCAAGACCTTCGAGCAAAACATTCGGGAGGAGCACGCACGGGAGGCGTTCGGATATTTCCGGGAACACTCTGTGCAGTCCATCTCCAAATCTGTGGAAGTTTATGGGCCCCAGACGCCCAAAAGCGGCAGGCAGACGCCTATACCTGCTGGCCACATGGACCTGAATGACATCCCAGGATCCTTAGGGGAAGAGCAGTGCTGAATGGGAACTTGGCGGAGGGAATCATCTTGCCGCCCATCTCTGATCTGCATTAAGCTTGCGGTGAACGTCTCAAGGGATTTCAGGCCACATCAGCAGCTCCATCTGATGCATTTCAACACTGCCTTAACTGAAGCAAGCAGGGCTTCCTGAGGGTGTGTTGTTGGTAATCACAAAGCTTCATAGGGTTCTAGCTGGGCAGCCCAACCAAATGAGAGCTAGAGCGGTGGACTCCATCTAACCTGAGGGACGGTTACAAAGAGTGAAAGCTATTCTTTCTGTAAGTTACTGCAGTGTAAAGATTTAAGAGCAAATGTTGTACGTGAACTCCTATAGACAGAATGAACATCTTTTGCATGCTAATAGCCTTATTACACATGAAATTTCTGTATTTAATACAATGTAAATGATTGTCTATTTACAATGATGGGGTGACAGTGATAGCTGGTGTTCATGAACTGCAAAATAAAACACAAAAATATGCTGTGAATTCTGTGCCTACATGTATCATACTTATACTGATAAATGTAATGTTGTAAATAAGGTGAAGGGTGAGTGTGCTTTGTTTTTGTACACAGAACAGCCATTGAAAACCATGACTCCTCAATGTTGAGAAAGGCTGTTATCATTTAACTTACTGTTCATTTTATTGTCTCACAAATCCTAAATTGGCATTTGCAACACTCAAAACATGCTGCATGGGACCAGTGTGGGCCAGTGTGAACATATTGCACAGTGAAATTTATAACATAGGTCTTTATACCTTGAAATTTCATAATCGATCCGCAGTCAGCTTAGAATCACATTTCCCGAATGTGCAGAATTCAACAACTTCTTCTGCAATTTTCATTTTAGGTTTCTTCTCTGCTTTGAGGACAAAGAATAAGTCCTATCACAGCGTCACAGTTCACTGAGCACAGATAAACCTACTGAATACTAAATCACTGCATTACAACTGAGGAGGACAACACTACGACAGGAAATTATACTTATTATCTACTTCCCCCCTACTCTGGACTACATTGGACACATAATCCCTACAGATGGCAGTGTTGTATCTTGACAGACAGACTGAAATTGTAAATGATTACATTGCATTGGTTTGTAGTCACGAACTTCTGTGATACACTGGGGACAGGGTCCTGTGAAATGATGCTTGCCTTTTATTTGTTTTTTGTCCAGTGTGGCATTCATCTACATTTCACATATTACAAGAGACATAATAAAATATTAACAAGCTAGATATTGGCTACAAAGACAGTTGTGTTTCTAATACACAAATTATATTAGAAGTAGCACAAGGCACAGTGCTATTTTGTTTATTTGTAATAGCAGTGATATGTTCATGTACAAAGTCTTAAAAATATATAGTCAATGCACAGTTGTAAACAAAAAAACATGAAGAGGTGGGCCTGCACTCTCTTCTTGTCCAGCTACATATGTTATGTTTTTCTTTTTTTTGTTCAATGTACAGTAGGATTGAATGAATCACAAACTCTGGAGTGATCGGCTCAATTCTTTTCACTTTCACAAAATCAGACTACAACACAAATGAAGGCGTGAGGAGACTGGCCGAGGTCAGCCAGTAAACCTACTTTATCTTCTATTGTTTTCCACCCAGTGTGATCAAGTCCCTCTTGTTCAGTAGCCATCATCGTACTCATTCTGGGCCTGCTGTCGGGCCAGCATGGCCTGTATGAGGGCGCTGGACCCCGAGGGAGCTGGGACCTGTGGAGGAGCAGGGACCCTTTGAGCGCTCTCCTCTTCTTCTTCTTCTGCTCTCTGCCTGGCTTGCATCGCCTGCATCACAGCGCTCGACGTTGAGAACACTGGGTTGTCTGTGGTATCCCTTTGCCTGTATTCCTCCTCTGCTCTCTGTCTGGCTTGCATCACCTGCAGCACTGCGCTGGAGCTGGACCCGTTCAGGGAGTTGTTTGAAAAAGTGGCTGTCCTAATGTAATCGTCCCGCTCTTGAATCTCGGCCCTCTGTCTGGCCTGCATGGCCTGTGTGAGGGCATCGAGGGCTGGGGGGCGCTCTGAGGGGATGGGCATCATATAGAAACTTCCATCCTGTTCGTCACCAGCACTCTGACGCATTGACGTAGCCCGCATCCGAGCAGCGGAGTTGTTGGAAATGTCAGAGGGAACGGGCACGCCGCTGAGGCTCAGTCTGTCCTCCTGTTCCTCCAGCCGCTGCCGGGCCAGCATAGCCTGAACTGTGAGGTTGGAGTTGGACCGACCACTGGAGGAATGGTCAGCTGAGCGATGTTTGAAGTGCTATGGGAACAGAGGCAGCATGCAACAAAGGTGATAATTAACTAAGCTCAAGAACAAAGGGCCTTAGGTAACATGGATGCACTTTGACCGGGTTGAGACAAACCTTTTTGTGATTGTGTGGTTTGGGTTTTTTATTAGGCTGGGATTTCTGCAGGTCCTGGAGCTTCTCCAGCAAGAACGTCTTGTCTTTCCCCTCCTAGTGAGCAAAACAGAAAGAGGAAGAGAAAAGAGAGAAAATCAAAGACACAAGAAATAGCAAAGAATAATGTTTTACATGTTGAACGTAAGATCATAAAATGTGTTGCATCATTCAAGTTGAAACTAGCAAACAGCATATGGAGTAATTAGACCTGGAGCATTAAAATACCTATTACAGGTTAATGCTTCAATACTCAGGAAAGACACCATTCTTCACGATAGCTGCATTTACTTTTCATGCTTAAGTGCATTTTACTGCTAATTCTTCTATGCTTGTACTGAAGTAAAATGAAAGCAGGACTTTAACTTTAATGAATAATTTAGTAGTTTTCCATTATGATACAGGTATTGCAACTTTAGGGATATGCGTACTGCAAACAAGCTAATTCAGTGAAGGGATTTTAAATTTGTACTCAGGTAAATAGGTATACTTGTTCACAAATGAAACCAAATACAGGCAATTAAAAAGACAAAGACACATATTTAGGGACAGCATTGCAAACACACTCACATTAACAATCTGCTGTCGTAGCAGAACAATAAGTAACCTGCGCCCCTGAGTGACTTGCCAGAAGAGGTAGATGATGACCCTGAGACAGAGCAGAAAAAAGATAGTCCAGATAAGATGAGGTAGGCAGACTTTGATGTTAATGAAGCATTTTGGTCAGTGAAGATCTGTTAACCTTGGAATAAAAAAGTGCATCTCTACTCTGTAGAATAATAACAGAGGGCTGTCACTGTAATTTATAATGTTCTGTGTGAAGGAGGCCTGGGCATCTCACTCATTGAGACCAAATTGATCTTAAATTTGCATTCCTGTGCATATATTTGTTAGACGTGCATGCAGACACACACATGCAACTACACACATGTACACACATAAACAAACCTATCCGATATTCCAATATTTTTGGAAGTTGTACATTTATTAAGTAAGTTGTACGTTTATTCTCTCATCCAGCATGACGGTGCAACAGTTTTGTAAAAATAAACTGTAGAAAAGGGTAAAAATTGTGATTTGCTTGTTTTTCTATTTACTCTATTAAGAACATTGTTACAAAATATTTTATTATAAGTGCTTCACAGTTGCATAGGATTTGATGCAATATACTACATGCAGTACACACTCACACACACACACACACACACACAGTAAGACAATTCTCTACTTACAGGATAATGAGTGTGACCAGGAAGTAGAAAATTTCACTCCGGATGACGTTCTCGTAGATCCAGATGGCCCATCCAGAACTGGGGACGTCCTCCAGGTGCTTCATCCACACAGCAACAACACTGAAGGTGTTGTTGAGGCCCCTGAAAGGACCGCAGTTCTCTGAGGGGGTCAGGCTGCACAGGAGAGGCAAAACACATCTGGGGTTCAGTTTGAACACACTTACAAAATAAAATCCTACAACAAAGCAAGTTCAAGCATCTTGTTGACATGGGAGATGTGGTATTGTTGAGGATTAGTTGTGATTTTGTTGGTTAATTGATTATGTTGTGAAGTCCTGTTCCCCGTACCTCCAGGAAGTGTATGCCACCACGGACAGAGCGCCAACAAAAAAAGGGAAAAACAGGAGGGCAATGAAGATGGTTTGCATCTGAGCTGCCCTGCCTGATCGCCGAGGAGGCTGGCAGTTCTGGATCAGGCTCACCTGGGGGCAAAAAATAAATGGTCTGAAACTTAAATGTGTTGGCAGCACGCATTTTCTTTTAAATGCTTCTTTGGCTATGATGATTTTATACCAAAACAACCTCCTTTATTCCTTTACAAATATATTTAAAAATCATTTCAGCTTCTGAAGATTTATTGCCAGA
The DNA here is from genome assembly GCA_900302615.1 of Holocentrus rufus. NCBI lineage: Eukaryota > Metazoa > Chordata > Actinopteri > Holocentriformes > Holocentridae > Holocentrus > Holocentrus rufus. The sequence continues at coordinate 38,084 of OMLF01016483.1, read as the reverse complement.
AAGTGCGTACTCTCTCGGCAACTTAACAGTAGCATTAAAACATGTTTTATACATTTCTTCTTTGTTTTATAGTTTTTATCATTTAAGTGTATTTATTTATTATTTATTTACTTTTCTTTGACTCTTCTTTCTTTTGTACTCAACTTTCTTTTCACAACAAAAAATACTGTGTCTTCACAGTCAAAAGTACCAAATATCAAATATTATAAAAGTATCAAATATTTTTTAAAAGAAATAAAGCAAGTTTTGTGCACTGGTGACATGCTTACTTTTAACAGAAATATAATGCTTGGTAAATACTGACATGTATGTATATTTGAAGAGACAAAAAACATTCCAATATTGTTCATAGTAGAGTTATAGAATGATTTGGATTCCCCATTTAAGTTAATCTGTCATTGTACGCTATTCTTTTCACTACACTTGCAATGACTAAGGGTTTACAAAACCCTCAGCTCAATTCAACGTAAGCTTTGTATCTGTTTCACTCTGTGTGCTGGAAAACATGAACATATTCCCAGAGCTTTGAATAGCATTACCTCAAAGGCCATTCAGCATGTTCATGAAACATTCAGCCACCTTTAACACCAGATCCACAATGGCTCAAATTACTGTTGGTGTTGAATTCATTTACGTTTCTGTAATTGATTGATCTTGGGTGGCGCAATGCAACCAGGAGGGTTTGCCAAAAAGTCCCAAACCCTGCCTAATTTCCTATTGCACGCGCTGAAACAAAGGTTCATGCTAATGAAAGGGTCTCTATTAATTATTGACCCAGGTGCACAAACAGAGTAACATGAGCCTAGATGACTATGGAGAGGCCTGGGCAGCTATGGCATAGTATTTGACTATGGCAATATATCATCATGGCAGTTCAGTTTAGTGTCACTTGTGAACCTCTATTTACCTTCTTCAGGTAAAACAAGAGGAAAAATTTGATGATCTGGATGACAGGCAGCAGAGGAGAGAAGTAGATTCCAATCCTGTGGGGAGAAAATTGTGACACTTTATTTGAAGTCGTGTCCATAAGACTGACGAAATACTGGTGTAACAGTGACATGATAGCTGTCATGAACATGAAAGAATATCTATGTCAGTCATGGTCAGTTATGTCACTTTCCCTGCTAATCTCAAGTTGTCATGACAAAGGCAAGGACATTGTCGACTTTGCTGGGAAAGTGAAACTTGATAATAACAGTCATAAATATTCACTGATGTTCATGACAGCCATTATGTCACCGTTATGACACTTTTAAGGCAATCGACCTCAAATAAAGTTTCACTGTAACCATTAATTGTCTCAGTTGTTTTCCCTGACCAGGAGAAAAGGGGATCTACAATTTCCAGTGTATGAGCCACTGTTTGATAAAGTTTCTGAATTTCTGAATCAGAAGTTTGTAACATATTGTTCCTCTCACCAGGCCAGAGTCTGTGCATAGATGAGCTCGAGGACATTCCTGGCCACATCGAACTCTGGAACCCCAAGATTCAGCAGCAGTCTGGTGCCAATCACACTGCAACAGAGAAATGAGAATGTCAGAAATACGATTTCCCATTTGAGCCTCACTTTTCTCCACATATTCACGTTGGATGAAAATAATACAAATCCCTTGAACTGACGTCTTCTGACTCACTTGCTGAGGAACTCTCCAAAGAACGATCCAAACATGAGGAAGAGGAAGTCAAAGATGACCAAGCGGTACAGGGCCTGTCCGACTATGGACTCCCAACACTACAAGAGGCAAATGAAAGTGGCTGAATGAATGTACCTCGTGTGTGAATGTCTACCAATGAAACTGACATCGGTGTATTTGAAAGTAGCAGCAAAGTGTTAATTTCTGTGAAACTTACCGAATACTTCTTAGCCACTTCATTCATCCAGTAGTAACACAAGATAGCCAAAACAGATACCTTAAGGATGACATTTCTATGAGTGGGAGGAAGGGAAATGAGATTTCAAATGTTAGGCCTCAAGGACTATTACACCACTATATGAACATCTCTCTCTATACTGTAAGCACTTCTGCATTTCAAGTAGGATAAAGTAGGATCAGGCATTTGAAGTGGGATCTAGCAGGCATATTGATGTCATTAAAGGTCCTAGTTCTTGATTTTTCCCTCAGGTGCTCTCTTAGACTGAAAGACAAGAGGGGAAATAAAATAAGGCATCCATGACGACGCCCAGCTTCCTGACCTGACCACAAGAGCATAGATCTGTCTGCGATGGTTGGAGTAGTGCTCAAACTTGTTGAAGAGGGAGTAGAACAGCGGGATGACCAGGTTGATCAGAGACACCACAAAGGGAACCAGCAGAGTCTCTGCCTCTTGAAGCAGAGACCAGTTGGTAGCATCTGTTGTGCGCTGTAAAGATAACAGATGGAGGTCAGACCGAGATAGCGCTGCAGAGCAAACACTGCGCGCAATGATAGCAATTAAATCCTTGCGCTGTTGGTAAATGACTTGATGCATTACTTCCAGCAAGTCGTAAGCTCAAGCATTTCAAGGAACTGTGACGCATATTAAGAGGGGCCTTATCAGTACTTAACCATGTCATTAAGTAATCATTCTGAACATACATGTGACCTCTGCATGCCTGCATACAAAGAGAGCTACTACTGTGTGTCAGTGAGGCAAAGGTACTTTTTTCTTATATAAAACTCCCAGTCAAGATTCTTCTTTTTTTATATATCTAATAGCAATTTTAAATATAATATATGCCCTGAATAAACAGACCATTCACAAAGACATAGATAATAGAGTGCAAGAGGAAATAATCATCTCAGCACTCAACAAACGCCACAAAGAAATCATTTTCAGCGTCCAAAGCTAATATATACAGAATATATACAAGTGATGGCACAAATGACGCACTGTAGCATCTGGGTATTATTAAGCGCCTCTGAAGGAGCTTTTCAAACTATTTAACATCCCATTCAAAGGATAATCATTATATTGACATATGGTTTGAGCCTCCGCCATCACTGTTTCTATGGAGCCAGAGGACGTACTGATCGTAGAACCGGCCTTTTTAATGAGTTTGGTTTTCCTGTTTCTGTTATCAGCTTGATATTCTTTGATAAAACACAATTAGGAGGTTTCTATTGACCTCAAAGAACTTGAGCTTCCAAAGAAGTGCAGGTGTATAAAAAGAGTATTGCTGTGTAATCTGTCTACGCGTGCCACTCTGTGCGTCCGTGTGCCTGTTTTGATACTGTGTCATGTAATCTATGTACCGTCTCTACATATTGGCAGAGATAATAGACGCTAGCTCCGCAGCCAGCAGCCAGGCCAGTGGAGAGGAGCCAGGAGCCCAGGTAAACCCCAACGTGCTTCAGCCTCTCTGAGAGCATAAGCTGTTCTGTCTGGGCCCTCTCTGACAAAGACTCCTGGAAAGGCGATGACAGGACAAAGAGGGCAATAAGAAACAGTGACACTGCTGATGCATCTTGCAGATGCAGAAAATAAATCATAGGCGATCCATGCATTTCCAAAGTCCTAACTCCAGACTAACTCTAACTTTCTTTCTCTTGGTGTGTTGATTTCAAAATAATGACCTTGAGTTGGATGCGGAGGTTGTTCTTGCGCTGCCTCACGGCCCTCTCACTGGTTATGCTAAAATCCCAGCTGCACAGGACCTGCCATGCGCCTCCTGAATCTGAACCCGCCAGTACATAGTTGCTCTTGAATGAGCTTGCCATACTGCATGGGGATAGGTACAAATTGGGAAAAATATGTAACATCCATTTATGTTCTGTAATCAATCTCTGATTGACTTCTGGAAGAGAAAAAAAAAACTGGGAATAAATTCAAAAGAATCTACATCAGACACAGGCACAAATGAATTTACGAGGAGCTGATCCCAGTGAGCCACATTCAGCTGGAAACTGACCTGTAGATAAGTGAGACTCCACACAGCACCATGTAAGCTGCTATGGTGAAGAAATAGGCCAGCTGCATGTTGTACTCCACCAGGCCTGAGATGGTTTCATTGCTGTAGCCGCCATAGTACATGACAGTGTAGGTGAAATAATTCTGGGGAAATCACAGCAGCAATTCATTTACTCACTGAATAGACACGAGTTCAGATTAAATAAAGTGTGTTGCATTCAGGCATCTTAGAACATTTTAAAGCTGATGAAATGACAGCATGATAAAAACATCATCAAATCCCAATATTCCCATTATTTGGATCTTTCTAGGTCTATAAATGTGAAGGTGTGTTCTTAGATAAGAGCCTCTACTCACAGCCCCCGTCAGTATCTCCAGGCCCCTGAAGGTCATGTTGGGCGGTATGTTGGGTGTGTGATCGTGCGCAAGCAGCGGGATGGTGATGAAGCCAAAGTTGACCAGGAAGGAGAAAATGTTGAACATCAGCAGCCACTTGAGGAACAGGAAGTAGGAGAGGACGCTGGTGCCAAACTTGCCACCGATCTCCTTCAGGGTGCCTTGCCACAGATCTAGCGTCTGCCTGGCTGACGTCATGGCAGAGCCGCACCTGCGAAAAGACTGGGCGTGCAGGCCAGTGTTAACAGCTGAGAATGTGACATGTAATGGATTAAAATCGTGTTTCAAGGTAGGGTGTATTTTAGGAATGTGGAGCCGGACGGCTAAATATGGAGCGAGCTGTGACTGATGACAGGAAGTGGATGTAAATGACTGTGAGACTGCGCTCGGATTCTCACCAGCGAGACGCTCTCAGAGCAGTCGGTGAAACAGGTGTACTGGTGAGACTGCTTGGACGACTTGAACGCCAGTACTTGGCTCCTAGGAAGATAAGCAGGACACATAAATCTTACGACATTGAATTGACATAATTGACATAATTGCCCCCTCTCCCCGTGGTCCCTCACAAGATTTATTTCCTTTCTCTTTACCTCTGGGTTTTTATGGGGAGTTTTTGGGTCTGTAAAGTCCTTTGAGACTGTAAACAGTGATTGGGGGCTCTAAATAAACTTGGACTTGAAACTTGAACATAAGTGTCATGTACATGTGATTGTGAGCACTTCAAAAAGCTCATTTAAAATGTGTTCAGGGTAAAAGTTATTGAAATGCTTTTTGGAAAACATTGGATTTTTTTTTTCATTTCATTATAAAAGGAGGAGAGGACAAAGTTCAAACTTTACAAATCAGAAATTACAAAAGTGCATAAAGTAAAGAGAAGTTACATCTTTCTCTGCTGACTGACTGGCCAAGATTCAATTGTTTGTGTAGAGCCTACAAAATCTGTACTCTGTAATGGATGTGATTTAAAAAAATATCAAAGTAAAATAGTTAAGTAAAAACCTACTTTAAGTAAAGGTAAAATTACTGTCTTTAATCAAAAACCACACAGTACACATAAGATGACTAATTTACAATAACCACAGTAATTATAATCATTTACTTCCACTCTTGGTGTGCTCACATGCTGTAAATGTATGTGTTTCTGTATATGTGACTCTTCTTCAACCATTAATCAGCTCACACATTCCACAACACCTACCTTTGAGCATAGAGAACCCTTATTTTATGATTATTAATCCAGTGTAATGTTTAACCATGTGTCCAGCCTGGCCCTTACAAGGAAGCTTGTAACTTTTAACTGCTTGTGACGCACAACCTACCTGACGTGTTTCTTCTGCTCAAAGCTCCTTGGAAGGTCCCGAATGGCCCGGATTCGGTCACGTGTTGACAGCGCAACAAGCTCTTTGACCAAGTTCTGTTCCTCTGACAAAAGAGAGATGACAAGACAAGGCTGCTTTATAAACTCTAGAGAAAGATGATCAGGTAGGAAAACAGACTGATATGATTGTAGAGTAGAGGACATAAAAGTATTCTGTGCATTTTAGCGCCACTTTCCTCCCAAAACAGGCCACACATCCACAGGAATAATCAGGTTTATCCCCAACTCCCCTCACCATATTCCATCTCATTCCTCATGGCGTCTTCAGTGAGGGCCAGACGGCCAGGGTCACCCCCAGTAAACATGCTCATCCTTCTCATCGCCATTCCTCTCCATCGCATCGTCATGCTACCTAGAACACAGTAAAAGAGAGTTATGTCTTTTGTGATAAACGTGTCAGAGATTTTTCTGTGTGCTTTATAAAATCAAGAGAGAGTAGGGAAAAAAAGGATTAGTTAAAGAATTAGTTCACATTTTGTATCATTTAACACCATTTTGATATCTTTTAGTTTCATAGATTAATACAGATACACAAGTTTCATATCTTGGTGTTTTGATTTCTCACACTTTACATTTTTCCGAATGACTTAATGATTGTGAGACTAGTACACAGATTGACAGAACAGCCGACAGCAGCACAATACGTGGGTTAATGTTGGCATTATGTAAACAGCATTGTCTTCGCATAGTCTTTACTTTTGATTAATTTCAGTTGATAATTTGATATTGGTTGGCACAGTACTCCATCACAAGAGGTGGTAATGTAAACACATCTCTCCAACTGAAGCTGCAAATCATAAGGGTCAACAATTGCACAAGGAAGCAGCCATGGCACAAAGAAAATAAATGCAGCATGGCCAATGCCTAGCAACATTAAAGGTGCACTCAAGCTGCATATCTTAGCATTTTATCCCCCTGGTTTCAGCAGTAGGTTAAGATGCATGTGTGATGTTGTTTATGCTAATAGAACAACATCACACATACATCTTGACCAATAAAAACTCAGAGCTTGGTCAGCCTTTTACAAATGCATTTAAAGAGCCTGTCAGATAAGCTTTCATTCTTTACACAGCGAGACCTTTTATTCTAAACAATCCCATTCTCTCGGCCTGATTTTCTTTGCCAATATCCTTGTAGGTTGCTATCGTGCATAACCACTAATGACAGGTATAAACCCACTGGAATTTTATCAGACAGGGCTTTCTTAGATATAGTAAGAGGTTATCATAATAAATATCACCGTTATATTTATTAACTATTGCCATGCAAGAGTGTTCTAAATTTAGTTTGTGTTTAATGATGCCATAGCAAACAGCTTATAACAGCATATTACCTTCAGGATGGAAACTTTCTGGGAAACAATAAGGAAGTATAAAGTCTGGAGTGGCATTAAACATTACCTGAGATTGCAGCTGGAAGTCGCACAGACGGTGATGCATCATACTGAGCCACCGGATCTACTTGCACTATATTATAATCTAAATAAAAGTGGGAACAGGAACAGGATATATTAGGCTGACTCAGTATCAACAGAAATGTCACATAGCAACACATCGAGGCACACAAACAACTACAGAGCCAAGCGACATGCTGCAAGCACACAGGTACAGGCCACTCACTGAGTTCACGCCTCCACGTTGGACTCTCGGGTCGAGTTGAGAGCAGACCCATGGGTATGCTGTCTCTCCCCCTCCAGCTCCCCTCCTGCCAGCCCCCCCAGGGCACTCTCCTTAGGCCGTCATCATGGCCGGTCTGGTCCATCGATGAGGGATAGGTCTCTGCCCTCCCTCCCTGCCCTCCCTCCCCTCCCTCGTCTTTCCTGGCATAGGGGTTACTGTGATGGGACTTGCTGGAAGACCATGACAGCACATTGAAACACTTAATGTGTAATGCAAAAAAATAAAATGTTCATCTCTGAGGCACTTTGTGATTCTAATCTTAAATACCTTATGATTATCAGTCTATTCAAATAGTGAACTAAAAATTCAAATCATGGATATGATATTATTATTCAATTTCAAACAAGAGCCCTCACTACCACTATTATAAAGGATTTTTTTTGTTTGTTTTCCCAACAGGTAATTTTAGGGTTATGATGTCATACCAGGAAATGAGGATTTATTTGGTATTACAAAAATAGAAACTGCACTGACCTATGTCATGTTGTTTTGAATATGTAAAATTGATATTACTCAGAATTACAGCTTGATTTTCCATGATAATGTCATAGCACTTTATTCCAAATAAGTACAATCATATCCCAGAGTCTTTATCTCGGGGACTTTGAAATAAAGTACTTCCATTGAAAGGAAAATTGACTTGAAACACACTTAAAACCTGGGGGGAAACACAAATAACTCTTATGACTGCCTGTTCCCTGTAGACTTCCTGCTTATTCATGAGCAGTACAGCATTTGCTCTCTAATTACGAGTGTGAATCACATGAGAATACACTGTTACACATTTTAGGCATTCAGACAAACCACACATTATGTTATTAAATATTATCATGAAAGTATCAAACCTCTTATCCATTTCCAGAGTTTGACTGTCATGGTAGGCAGGGTTGAAAACTCCTCCGTCGCTGTAACGTGACATGAGAGCTTTAAAGTTGATCCTTTTCTTCTTCTTTTGTGATGACAATGATCCTTGAGCTCTTTGTCCGAGTCTTTCTTTGGTATGTTGGTGTCTGTGAGGTCCAGCTCTATACACAGCATAAAAACTGCTGCAGATATTTGTTGCCTCTATTTACTCTGCATCAATGACAAGCAGAATAGCAAAGTTATCACAGGAAGACAGCAGCAATTGCTATCAATACTTCTTGTATTTAGGCTGCAGATGCCACCTAAACCACGCCACCTTTAATCCAGTAGCTTTTCACTACACAGAGTGACAGCTACATTGTCAGTGGGGACGCCTGTGTAATTCAATCTTGTTGGTCCCATCCTCAACTATTCATCATTAATTCATACAGTGGGTATGGTTTCTACCACCATTGAGAGGTTATATGTTTCCCACTCAGAGTCAGTGAAGGATGGGAAGAGTAGAAAATCTGAATAATAAATGTTCATGCAGAAAATTACACTGACTACCAAATCAGCATGCAGTGTAAAAGTTAAAAAGAAAGAAAAAATATCATGCAATGATATAATTCTGATAAAATAGGACTATATTCAGTCTGTTCCCCAGCTTTGCTTACCTGTTATTGTGCTGTAATGAAAAAATATACAAAAATAAGTATTGCCAAAATGTTGTAGAATTGAAGATCAGTGACTGAGCCTTTATAGATGTCCATATAGACCAAATGTGAGGAGTAATCTTGTGAAACAGCCTGAGAACTACAGAGAGGGAGGGAAAATAACCTGTCTGGCTACCAGGAAGTGAGCGCTGAAATCACAAAGGTAAAAGTCCACTAACTTTGACCGGGATATGCAAATCCCATCAGGTCACTTTGCATTATGACAAACATATAAGCTTATGTTTATAATGTATTCCTTTATCTTATATCATGATGTACCATTTCACATAATACACATGCCATGCATGACATTATATATCTTATACATCAAAGTGTCATACACATTAAACACTCTCATGGTCATAATCATATCTATGGACAATTCAGAATCTCCAGTTCATTCAGGGAGGAAACCCATGCAAACACAGGGACTACATATCAAGCTCAAGGGAAATTTACATGTGTTTGGCATCCAGGTTTGTCTGAGGTGGCACTGAACTGACTGAAAGTCTGAAAAGCCTGGAAAAAAACATATTTAGTCTGTTAGTGGGAGTCAGTTTTTCAGCTGTGTCGACTTGTAGGCTATAATCCCAGTAATTATACATGTTGTAAAATCAATTTCCCACACAGGAAACTACATATTTGCAAGGTTACTGGGATGAAGCTCTGTCAGAGACGACTGCTGTGATACCCACTCCCCCAGAGTAAAAAAAAAAAACATCTAAGTGTACTTTAACAACCTTCCTTGTAAGAAATCATCAACAAATCAAAGGGAAATCCCCTTGAACAAGACAAGTACAAAGTCAAAGGAGGGGCAATACATATTAAATTTTACACAGTTTAAGCTGGAGTTTCATTATGCAGTGATCGAGTATTCACACTTTGCCTTAACTGTATGAACAAAAGTAAGTGATTTTATTCATTTCATTCATGCATTCGTGATATTTATTACTAAAATTTCGTGTGTAACTCCTTGCCTCACTGATTACACGAAATATGTAGTATAAACAGAATTTGAATGGATCCATTCAAGATGCATGAGTATAAAATTCCTTACTATTATAAAATTTCTGCATATTTTTGCATTCTTCTTCTTGTTTTGCACGTGTGCAGATATATGAATCTTGGATTATTAAAACTTTGGAAAACTCTGGAAACAGATCAAAGCTAAACATAAAATAAAATAAAACAAAATAAAATACAACAGTGAGTCAGAGAAATTCCCTTTCACTGCCGAGAGCTGCATCCATATTCAGGAAGTTGTCTGCGGACAGTTTTCCTCCCTGACAGATCGGGAGTCATCCACAAATTGAGGAAGTTAGCTAATTGTTGAAACACTGACATTGTTATCCATAATCGAATAAAGAACATATTCCTTTGATGAAGAGAAGGGAAAATGGAGATCGACTCAGGTAAAGTTCGAGTTAGCTAGTGTACGTGTTTAGTAAGTTAGCTACAATGTGTGTTCAACGTTATAGTTAACCAACTGTACATTAGCTAACTAAGTTAGCTAGCTATCGCGATTAACTTCAGTTTATAGTGTAAAATAGTGGATATCACTGCCGTAACGTTAGCAACTTTACACATTTCGATCCTCTAGTTAGCTAACGTCAGTTTTTGTTCCTCGGCTTGCACAGACACAATTTACGATAGGGGGTTTTGATCGATTATTGAGTCTTTGTCTCGGCTGGATAAGTTAACTAATCTCAAAACCCAAGAATTTTGAGGGGAGTCACGGAAGAGTCAGCTGTTGTGTGTTTGTGTGTTTTTGTTGCTCACACAAGAAACCCACATTCTGTAACAATTCTGCACTGAAATTGAATGAAGAGTCATAAAACTGCGTAGTGTTGCGTGAGATAAATTGGTAACGTAATCCATCCGAAGCATGCATTTTCCCACTGTTTTTGGCAAGTAACGTTATGGGAAGTCTACCGAGTACATTTTTATTTTGTATATCGCATTGAAAAGTTGGTGAATTGCGTTACAGTCTGGTAAAGGATATATGGCCTTTGCATATTGCCGTCCAGTCGGCTGTCATGGTTGTAGTTGTACAGCTTTCCTTGCACTCATTGTGATATTTGATGTTGTTATAACCTTAACTCTGGAGTAATACGAGCTACGTCAGTTAACAGCCATATTGCCCAGCAACTATTAGAATACTGTTTATTATATAGCCTACAACACTACCGAAATCGTCAGTGCCACTCAAAAACTCGTATCTGAGAAAAAAGAAAGAATATAATTATTTCTTTAGATTTATGGAATGAAACTGTTGAAATCCTTTCATCTGACAATAAAAACATCACCTCTATTAAGTTACAGTCTACCATAATGACATCTAGTTACAACTGAGTAAACTGAATATATCATTATTGTTTGCTGCAGAATAATATTTATAAGAAAATAAAATGCTTGGACTTTCTTCTGAGCCTCAATATCTTGGACCTATTACAGTGAAGCAATGTATGTGCCATCGAATTACACAGACTTTGATCGTGTTATATGGTCATGCTAAGTCTGAGTTGTGATAGCTACATGTATATGTATCTCTCATACATATTTCTAACCATTTGCACTCTTATGTGCAAGCTACTTTTATGTAAGATCACAATGAGAATTGTATGACTGGCAAAAGTTAAAGTGAAATAATATTGCCATAGAATTGTGCCTTGACTCATCAGAGGCCACGCAGCTATAATTTCATTGGACCCGTTGTGGTTGGAGAATAATCTTTTAGTTTAAAAACATGGATAATAAATTGTCCTATCCTGATTTGAACTAATATTGTTTTGGTAGACATGTTTTTTTAAGACATGTATATTACTCTTCAAAGTAACCCCTCTATTCACTGATCCATTTTTGACTGTTCATGTCTAAACCACTTTGTGTTACTCATTTTAATGTGATCTCCAGGAGTGTCACATCAAAACAGTTCCCCCCCATAAAATTGAGAATCAGACCTCATTGTATTGAACACTGCCACATTGTATATAACACTGCCACATACAAATGTAGCCTATTTTGAAACAACTATCACAAAAGAGTCCAATAAACTTGCTCTTAGAGGTATTCAGTTATTCACTGGAACCCTTTGGTAAAACAACAACATATTAGTTCAACATTTAGTTGCCAGATTATCAGAAATATCGCTCTCTATCTGTCCTAATCCTGTTTTTTGTTGTTGTTGTTTGTTTATGTTTTCCATCTTTTCAGTGTTCTACACTGATCGCAGTGGACGGGCTACCAGTAACCCACTGCTGGACCAGCTCCCCAGCTACCAGTCTCTGCTGTACCGTAGGAAATCCTCGGCAAATAGCAACAAGCGAAGAAGCTCTAGAACGCGTCTTAGCTCCTCTGGCAGTGGGAAATGGGGCCTGAGCACAATCGCTAGGCCTGAGGACAAACAGAGGAGTGAGACGCTGGAGAGACCGGTCAGAGAGCTGCCCAAGACCATGGCTGAGAAACGTAGAAACAAGTAGGAAATGCTCTGTTGTCTTGCCTGACAGAAGTAATGTTAAAGGAAAAGTCTAGCCTAAAACAGATTTAAAACAGGGGTTGGCAATTTGAATTGTGTTTTTGGTGCCATTTTGTTGTTTTACATTGCATTTTTGTTATTCTCTGACGATCTAGCCAAAAGTGAATCCACTGATGTCACTGGGAGATATTCTCAGCACGACGGTGCTTAATAGGGAAGAAGATCAACGATCTAAAAGAGAACTGTGAGCTGTCAGGTTTCAAAGTCACCCCCTCAAGATAAATGAGCAGTGGCTTCTTTTAAGACTCACCGATGTGTTACATACAGGCAGAAATCCGTCACTGAAAAGGAAGGCTTCTTTCTTCAACTAAGCTCTTTAGTAGCTGCTCTCTGTGCATTATGTTTACCAAAAGAAAAACATCATTATGCTCTAAAACAGCAAAATGACCCGTTTCCCCTTTTTTTAAAAAACAGTATAAATTTGTTGAATGGTGGGATTGTCCTTCAATGGTAATCATCTGTCAAAAAGACAAACTTTATAGTTAGTACCCTTCCTGCCTTCTTCTTGAAATTCAGTCTGTTCCATTTTGAATGTGATTGACAGTCTTATATAATCTTTTTCACATATTTCACTTACATCTTTTCAGAGTCCTCTCTGAGATTGCACAATGCAGCCTGAATTCTCCGTGTATTTGTTTGACTTGTTAGCGTGCAGCGTTTGGAGCAGGCTCTAGAGCTCAGCCGCTGGAGGCAGTGGAGGCAGAGCACCCGCCGGACCCTGAGGAGGCTGAAAGACGATGCCCAAGAATGGCTGAACTCCCTGAAACTCTGGAGAGGAGACATCCACCTCATAGAGGGTGAGAGCTGGTATTGAGAGACCCTGACTATACAGTTGCAAAGTGAGCTGGGTTATATTGGATGGCCACGGTTACAGAAATAAAAATCCTGCTCATTTAACCAAATACAATCATTATAACACTTGGATAGGCATGAAAGTCTTCTCGTTTAATCATCAGTACAAATAGCAATAGCATTGAAATAATTTGAGTTCATTGAACAAAAGTCAGAGGTACAAGACTATGTACATTAAAACGTTAGGAGACAAGTCAACTATGAGTCCCATGGTCCATTGCATCAAGTAACAGCCAATTGCTGAGCTTCAGATTCTGTTGCCTGCACTGGTGAAATTGAGCCATGTAGCTTTGAGTCGACTTTTTCAATCATTTCAGCAACTATGGTGCAGCATTTTGTTCTAGAACTACCGATCTGAAATACAATATAATAATACATCTGAATATAGTGTGCTAGTTGGTATCTTCACCATACGGATTTCTCAGAAACGAAGTTGAAACATTTAGAATCGATGGCCGTAACATAACCTGTGGTATTGTTTATTTATATAGGAGGCTCCTGGTTCTCTGTTGAGTAATGTAGCAGTTATAATATTGGTAAAATTCCAAATAGGGAAAAACAATGGGGAAAATAGTTCTGGCACCTGTGGCTCTGTCCACTTTGCAACTCTACTGGAAAAGTATCTCCTTAGTCCCAGACATATTTATAGATGTCACATCATGGAATACAACTACAGTTGAAACATTTGAAATAGAAGCCTCCTGTAACAGACATATAAAAAAACAGCTACACGCTTCATTCTGCTGCCATGCGGACTTATGTTCTCCCTCTCTTTTCCTTTCAACAGGCATGTTTGGTACTGGGATCCTGTCTTACTTCTCTTTCCTGCGCTTCCTGGTCATGCTCAACCTGGTCATCTTCCTGCTCATGTTCAGCTTCATCATGTTACCCATCATCATCGCCCCCAGGGCTTCAGGGAACATCACCTACAACCAGGATGATGGTCAGAAGAAGCTTGTTTGTTTTGGATCATACACTGATCATATACTTTATTCACAAACTGTATCAGTCAGAGTTCTGTGAGGCAGGGAGCAGGATTCACTGATCCTGTGGTCTTCCTGTCCATATTTTGCCTTTTTTTATCGTACAGAACCCTTGAATATATTCTAAAATCTGTCATGGCATTTCCACACATCTCTTTTCTTGGCTTCAAGCTATTTAGGAATAGATAAGCAATGACATTATTGATTAGTTGAATCTTTAGGTTTCCCCAGGCAGGAGATGATGCAGCAGCAGTGAATAATACATTACAGTCGAGAAATAAAGGGATATAAACGCACATGGAGATAATGGGGGTGTATTAAACGCAGTGCAGCTGAAAAAATAAGAAATAAAAAAGCTGTCACCGCTGACTCATATTTTAAATGAGAAAATATAAGATTATGGAAAAACGTTCCACAAGGCTATAAAGGGAAACAGAGGGAGCCATACACATGTTGTCTCAGTTTGAGGCATGATAAAACACTTTTATGCTGTTTATACTACTAATCTGTTGATAAGAGGACAGTCAGTGAGATGAGACGAATATTAAGTTGAGACAGTGTTTCCTCTGTGTGCATTAGGCAGTGCTGCACCTCCACAGCAAGGAAGCTGCCACCACTGCAAGAGAAAATTTAAAACTAAAATAATTAAGTCTTACTATTATCTAAAGCTAAAATAAGTGTAGTTCAAATTTTAAGATATGATTATACTTTGGTTAAAAACATTTTTAGCACTTTTTGCCATTATTGTCTGCAGTGGTCCAGGTGAAAGCCAGTGAAAATCAATGTGTGATATGTATTCAATATGTAAATTTAGTGTCCAAGCACAGTCATTTGTAACCTAAATATGTCAGAAAGACAAAGAAAGTTCTCATCGGGCTGTGCCATGAGTTAGAGGTTGTCACACAATGCGCTCCCACTGTTAGAACCTCGATGTTTGCAGTGAGTCAGCGTGAATGAGATGGCGACTGGCCCTTAAGTACACACATGTATGATAAATGTCAATATAAAATTAAATTGTAATCGCCAAACTTATCAACCACCACCACCTGTTTACAAGGAAAAGTCACTTAAAAGCATTAACAATGCATAAGTTTTAGAGATATTTTGTTCATTTTTGAACATTTTTAAAAATAGATATTGATAAGTCAGAATGATAGAATACCACCTCACCAGATCAAGCAGTATGTTTTTCACAGTGGTGTACTTTGATGATTCACTTACAGGACATGAAAATGATCAGAAGGGGCGGTGATGCCGAAATGGCTCAAGCGGTAGAACTGTGACACTAATCTTTTGTTGATCACCTGCTAGTTAGTTTTATGATTGACCCCTCAAATGTCCAAAACTTATATCTGGGTAACCACAGGTGGCGTGTGCAGCGAATACCCCAGCAGTGCTCGTCGTGGTCTGGTCGTCTTTCACGAGCACATTACAGACCTGCTCTCCGGCGGAGTAAGTCTTTTACACTTTACATTTCATTATCTCTGGAGAAAGAGAGCTTTGCATTTGGAGTTCTCACTTTCCTTTTTCACTCAATCTGCAGGGCTTTCTGGAACAGACCTACCTTTTCTACGGCTACTACAAGGTGGACGGCATCCACTTCCCAAAGTTCACTTACAACCTGCCTCTGGCCTACCTGCTAGTCACTATCGCCTACCTCTTCCTCAGTCTCATCTGGATTGTTAAAAGGTACGATTTCTTTTTCTTTGAAGGCAAAATGATGAAGTCAAGGATTCTTTTCAAATTGTCTGAAGGATCATAATCGAGTAATATAGAATATATATAGAGGAAATCTTCTGAACCGTAGACCGCTGTTTCCTCTCAAGGTCCGCCACAGGTTTCAAGCGTAACTTGGTGCAGGATGAGGATCGATTTCAGAGTTTTTGCAATAAGATCTTTGCCGGCTGGGACTTCTGCATCACCAACGAGAACGCTGCAAGGCTGAAGAGGAGCAGCCTGCTCTATGAGCTCAAGGTTAGTTGATCATTATCACCATGCACAGATAACTCTGTTACTTAACTCAGTCAAGTAACCTTGATGAAGGTGCACATGAACATAATATCTGTAGAATAAACCTGGGTAACATGCTTGGTGATACACACACACACAGCATTATACATTTTATTGTCAACAAAATATATGGCGACAAGCTGTACTTACTATTGGCATCCCTTCTGTCCCCTGCATCAGATGTTAGTGACTCCACACATTTTATACTTTTCTATCCCAGACAGACCTGGAGGAGGAGAGAATCAAGCAGAAAATAGCAGATCGCACCCGCAAGGAGAAGTGTCGGATTTATGTCATCCGCTTCATCCTCAACATTTTTGTCATCGCTGTGCTGGCTGCTTGCTTCTACAGCATTTACAGAGCCACCATCTTCTCCCAGAAAGCCCAGATGACAAAGGTAAAAAAAAAAAAAAAATCCTAGTATAACTCACAGTATTCTCTCTAAGATTTCAGAGTTTATGGAGAATACAAATATAAGCTGCGGTTACTGTCAAGATTAATTTGAGAATATTTAGGTCAATATTCTACTCATGATGTTTTAATGTTCCCGCTTTTTAAGATTGTTGCTCGAAAGGTAATAGCTCAAGGAAATCATTTGTGTTACTTTTTTCCTGGATCACAGGAGAATTTCATCGTGGATCTCATCTATGAGTATCTGCCTTCAATTGTTATCACCATGGCCAACTTCATCACCCCCCTTCTCTTCTCTGTTATCATCAACTATGAAGATTACTCTGCGGCCTTTGAGATCCGCTTCACTCTCATGAGGTACACAGGACTGTCAGTCATTGACCCGTGTTGCTATCTGTTCTTGTTGGTGAAGAGACACCTGATAAGCTGGACATTCACCTACTGTCAGGAAAAAATAATATGCCCAAATAGAGCCTTATGATGCAAAATAACATAAAGGGGGAATTGAATGCATAGATAAAAAAAACAGCTATTCAGCTAAAGAGTGGTAATTCTTTCTCTCTTCCTTCCTTCCTTCCTCCCTTCCTCCCTCCCCACCTTCTTTCACAGGTGTGTGTTCATGCGGCTGACCAGTATCGGGGTTTTGCTCTTCTCTCTCTGGTCTCAGATCACCAAGTGTAAGGAGGATACCTGCATCTGTGGCTACAACCACAGGCTTTACTCTGTAAGTCTTTCTGTTGTAATCTAAAGACAGTGATGGACAGCTAGCAGCCTGCTGGCCATATCTGGCATGTCCAAATGCTTTAAAAGCCTGTTTTAGTTCTATTTCCTCTGCTTTATTGGTACAGTTCCTAAATAAATCTGCATAAGTAAGTTTGCACCTGTGGAACTGCAGCACTTAAGTCACATGAAAGCGGCCTGAAACACATTGCCTAGAGGTTCTGCATACATGGATTCATGCAAGTATTTATTTGTTTTTCTTAGAAAAATGCTATTCCGAAGCAGGCGAGTTGCACATTAATCTTCCCTGTCACGAATGACAGCCCTTGGGACAGCATTTATATAACAGCTGCAAAACCTTCAACTTATTTAGTGCCAAATTGATGGATTTTTTTTCCTACATTAGATAGCTTTTGTGTTTTTAAAGGCTTATAAAACAATATGATCTGATGTGTGGTGTATGTATGTGCATTTTAAGTGGGTTGTGAGTGATCACACACTTAAACAGCCTTTGATCCCCTTCATGACTGTTTTATTTGCTTGGGGATTTTGTTTTGTATGGTGCTTAACCCTGACTCGGTCCCACAGCCTGAAAACACCCCCACCTCATAAAAAGATATCCATTCTTAATGTGTCTCCTTGCTGTTGCTCACAGTGTTGGGAGACCCGTGTGGGCCAGGAGATGTACAAGCTCACCATCTTTGACTTCATTATCATTGCGGCAGTCACCATCTTTGTGGAGTTTCCCAGAAAGTAAGTCCTTGTCTTCTCAACACCCATTAAAGACAAATTGCTCCTCATATCTATCATGTCTCCTTGCACTGCTCTGTCTTCCACAGGCTGGTAGTGAAGTACTGTGACTGTGGCCTTGCCAAGTGGTGGGGCCAGCAGGAGTTTGCCATCCCTCAGAACGTGCTGGAGATTGTCTATGGTCAGACTATCTGCTGGATCGGCACCTTCTACTGCCCCCTGCTGCCCGCCATCTGCACCATCAAATACTTTTTCATCTTCTACATCAAAAAGGTGACACAGTGTTTCTTTGCACAGTTCAGGCTCAGAGGGTCAGCTTTCCTGTGTTTGTAGCTTGTAGTTTGTAATGTGCTCATATTGTGAACTGATATTGAGTTTTGGTCATGAAATCATCCATGATCACTCAGTAGTGTGCATGCAGGTACTATTTGTCTCTAGTTTCTAGGTCTTTCAAAATTAATGACGATATTGCCTGAGCCATGTAAAGCAATTAATCATTCTGCTGTTTCATGTGTTAGGGCTGCATAATATTGACAAAAATCATGATGTGACTCTTTTGTGAATACTGTGATAGTGATGTAAAATGAGATGCATGCGGACAAGCATTTTATATAACATTTAAAAAAATATTAATGCTTTGGAAAGAGATTCTGCAAAACACCAGAATAAAATGGAATATTTTAAATTTGACTACTTCTATAGCCCTTTTCACAGCCTTTAGACATGAACTAGCAGGTAAACACAGGTGTTTCTAATGACATTAATTAAAATTCAATTTAAGTGTAGTCGAGCCTTTCCAGTGAGCCAGCATGAACAATGGCAGGGCCCTGGCTCTATAATGGAACCGAACCTTCATTAATGTTATAAATAACATCTGTGTTTACCTGCTATTCATGTCAAAATACCGGCTGTTAAAAAGGCCTATAGTCCACATTGTCCGTAACTTGGTTTCCCTCATGATTCTTGCTGCCAGGTTTCACTGATAAATAACTGCCGTCCAGCCACACGTCCCTTCCGAGCCTCCAGCTCCAACTTCTTTTTCCTGGGTGTTCTGCTGATCGGCCTCGCTCTGGCCTGCCTGCCTGTCGCTGTCAGTGTAGGACAGTGAGTAATACACTCTGAAGTAATTTACCGTAATTGCCATCTAACACACTGTTCTTAACAGTCTTAGATAAAAATCATGCCTTATTCATTGCTACTGCCTGCACTTTCTTGGGCATATAGACTGATTGAGTTATCCTCCCTCCTCAGGATCAGATCTTCCCAGGCCTGTGGACCATTTGTTAACTACACCACCTCCTGGGAGGTGCTGCCCAGGACGGTATCCCAGCTACACCCTGGGCTCCGCAAGTTCCTCTTTGCTCTCTCCTCAGAGGCCTTCGCTGTCTCCTTCTTTGTCATCACATGGTATGTGTTTTAGGTCAACAGTCAGCTTTGTATCACTGTTCAGTATCTCTGCATTTATTGTGATTAGAAAAATTAGGACAAAAAGCATTTTGATAATCTGACAATTTGCAACAATTGGTCCTTTTTGGCTATTTCTAGTCACTGGTGCATACAGTTTTAGACTTTGTGTCCATTGTCCTCCACAGTTTGGCCATGTTTTATGTGATCGCACTAGCTGGAGCTCACAAGAAAGTCATTAACCAACTGAGGGAGCAGCTAGCCATGGTGAGTCTGACAAGGAAAAATGTCCTCGGTAATGTTCTAAAGCATTTTAATGATGTGACATCTGTCTTACCTTTTTGTAATCTACCTATGTCTTGTTTGATGCTTGATCTTCATTTGAGTCATCAGCGAAGCCAATGTGTAAATGGAATCTATTCTTATCTGTGCATCTCAGGAGGGACGTGACAAGCGTTTCCTGATCCAGAAACTGTGCCAGGCCCAAAGGCAATCGGCCATCAGATCCCCTGCCTCTGCATCCAAGCCCCAGGCACGCACCAGCAGAGGCAGCTCCAGCTACCACACCAGCTTCGCCGACAATTTCAATGAAGGGGTGTTCCTGGCACACTCACCTCCAGACTCCTCCACACATGTATAAGACAGTGGTCCAATAAACAGATGAGAACAGACTAATGCTGCCTAACACTTCACTGAACATTTGGACAAGAGGTGAACGGAGGCCAGGAGTTTGAATGAATACTTTAAATGTACCAAAATCTTCCCTTTTTTTTATTGTGAAAACACTACTACTTAGAGGGGCCCAGTGACATTGTCTGACCAGACATTCAGAATCAGAATCAGACTACTTTATTGATCCCCGTGGGGAAATTAAGTAAAGTTAAAGTCATTAAAGTCAGATGTAGTCTTGCTTCATCGTCTTCTTTTGGTTACAGTAAAAATAGCGTAAAACTAATAAGACAAGTTATTTGCAAATTTTGAGACCAAAATAACCATTGCTGGTCAAATGTGTTGAGGTGCTATTTTTCCTACTGTATGTATCACCTTTTCCTTCCAAGAAGGACTATAATAACCACTGGAGTTGTTTGAAATACCTTTCTGAAAAGGAATCAGCTTTTCTGTTACACACTGCCCGTATTCTTTATGCACTTTAAATGTATTAACACTAGAACTGACTTACTTTTATAACTATTAATAACTCATTTGTTTACATCTGTTTTTTCTAAGTGGTGTCTTTAAATCAAATATATAATTACTGTCAGGTTGCATGTGAAATGAATTGGCTTTCACACTACAGAGCTGAATTTCTTTTTCCATAACTACTACAACTGAGTTTTGTAACTCATTAGAATTACGTTTATAACTGTGTAATAACTAATCTGCTTACATCTATTTGATGCAACTTTCGTCTGTAAATCAAGTTTTTGATTACTGTCAGGTTGCTTGTGAGATAACTAATGCCTTTTACACTACAGACCTGTAAGCATATTTGTCTTTCCAGCACAACTATCATTCAGCTTTGTAATAACTAGGAAATAGGATTACTTTAGGATGGCATTACTTTGTTGTTTATAATGTAGAGATTATTAGCTAGGTGTGAGGATTTTTTTTTCAGATGGTGTGCCTTAATGTTATTATTTACATGGAAAATAAATATAGAAATCTGTCATGAGCAGCACTGTCTTTATTATCCATTTCCTTTCATTTTCCTTCCTTTGATTTTCTTAGTTACTGCTAGAGCTATTGAAATTTGATGAGATAACGTGAAGTAATACCACCTCCCGGCCAGTAGAGATCGGTGTCGCTGACAGGTTGGTGACGTCATCAACGGGGCTCAGCTGGTACGGAACCGGAGGCAGCGTGCACTTGCTCGGTTCATCAAGAAATCGGCTGCCAAAATGTTGAGAATTACAGTCCGGGCAGACATGGGAGCGATCTGGGTCTTGTTCTGTATCATCTACTGCCAATTCATGGCCGTATCTTCAGAGGATATAGTGGTGGCATGCGGCGGATTTGTAAAATCTGACGTTGAAATCAATTACTCCCTGATTGAGGTGAGAGGGCAAGCTAACCGCTAACTGGCTAGCTAGCTACTTTATCGTGGTAGGCGGAGATTGGTGGGCTCACCGAATGACAGTTTGAAGTAAATGACTACAGTAAGAAGCTAACGTTAGCCTGCTGCTGCTAGCTAATCTGATAAGGATGGTGTTTGAACTAAAACCACCCGACAGTTGGCTCTATATCTCCCAACTAAACTACATTATTAGTTTGACGTTGCCTTTAGCTATAGTCAGTCTGATAGTTAGCTAGTTGGGGTGTTTTCTGTGTGCTGTCAGAGTTGACGGGGGGGGATGTTAACTGCTAGCCACTAGTCCTAATCTCCATTCATTCACAAGCTTCATGGGATTAGCCGTTTGGTTAATTAACAGAATTGGTTAAAACTCAGCGAGAGTCAACGTGGCACACATTTGGCTTTAATCCTGGCAACAGAAAGTTGATTAAAGAACAATGCATGCTTACTGCTTAATGACCACCCTGTTTCCTCTTTAATGCCCAGATTAAATTGTACACCAAGCAAGGGTCCCTGAAATATCAGACAGATTGTGCTCCAATAAATGGCTACTTTATGATCCCTCTATATGACAAGGTATGTGAATCACTAATTGTAGTACACTAAACTTTATTAGCCTATTCATTAACAGTGATGGTAATCTGTAGACTGTCTATTTTTCACAGGGAGACTTTGTCTTGAAGATTGAGCCTCCACTTGGCTGGAGCTTTGGTAAGAGTATCTCTTCCTTTATATTAGTTGTAATGTGACAAGTCTCAGAAGTTAATATCCTATCTTGTTTGTCTGTGTTCTTGAATACAGCAAGTTGCATTGGTGACATACTTGGCTTATCTATTGCTGTCTTAATTCCTCCTGCTCTGTTTCGCTTGTTTCTCTCACCAGAGCCTACAAGTGTTGACCTCCATGTGGATGGCGTCAGTGACATCTGTACAAAAGAAGAAGACATTAACTTTGTCTTCACTGGCTTTTCAGTGTCTGGAACGGTGAGAATTTTTACCCTTCTCTTTTCATGTTTAAGTAAACCTCTTGGTGTGCTCCCCTTAGTAATGGCAAGCCCATGAATGGTATCACACAAAATAATATCTTTTAGTTTTGTTGTGCTTTTCCAATGTATTTTTTTGTGCTTTCCAGGTTCTGAGTAAGGGCCATCTCCTTGGCCCAGCCGGAGTAGAAGTCAAACTCAGCCGAGCAGGAACAGAGGAGAAGCTGCAGACTGTTGTCACTCAGCCTGGAGGAAAGTGAGTGGCTTGTGATTTCCTTCTTTAATAGCACGATAAAGAAATGTTCCAGCCATAAACAAATTTCTTAAAATTGTTTTGCTGCAGTTCTAAGGCATTGGCTCTGTTTTTGACTTCAATAACACAGGTATACCTTCTTCAAAGTACTTCCTGGAAATTATGACATCACAGCCTCCCATCCCTCCTGGACACTGGAACAGGTTGGTGTCTTGGCTTCATGTTTTAATGGACCGTGGTGCTGTCAGGGAGGAAGGTGGCACATAGCAGCAGCAAGGCATTATGCCAGATGTGGATGCTGTGGTCAAATCTTCTTTCTACTACTACTGAGACTCCCCTAATACATTACTCTGTCACTCTCCCTACTGTCACGACAATGAGAGCTCAGGACAGGGCTCGTTTTCAGATTAGCAGGTTTGTAAGTAATGACTTCAAGCTTCAATCAGATTAGACCTGGTTTCACATGCCGTTTTCTCCCATGCACAGATTGGAGAGGATGGCATGTATCGCGTTAAACTTGACTTGGAGTATAACCACACTGGCACAGTTTGGTATCACTGGCAGTCATGTGGCAAATGCAAATCCCCGTACTTGTCAAGAGCCAGTCTTGTCAATCTGTACCACTTAAGTATAAGAAGCTGCAACCGTCAAAGTAACTTCAGTCGCTCTCTGCCGTCTGTCCACAGAGTGCTACATCAGTTCATGTTTCCAATGCCAATGCCCCGGCTGCTGACCATCTGGTAGTGGGAGGCTACGATGTCTCCGGAGAGGTCCGCAGTGATGGGGAGCCCATGAAAGAGGTCACCTTCCTGCTGTATTCTGCCACCGTCAAGAAAGAGGTAAACCGACATTGAGTCTGTCTCTATCGTCTTTGTTCAAAAGTTTACATGAATTTAGACACTTTAACAAGGAAAATTCACATGACAAGCATAGAATTCCACATGGTGCTGTGTCTCTGGAAATTTCTTAAAATTTCACCAAATCAAGGAGCCTTAGTAGGATGTGCCATGTGCTTCCCATCAAGCAGTCCTAAGTGGCCACATTTCCTAAAGATGCTACCTAACTAGGAAGCTTCCTTGCAAGGGACACAACTGCATCTTGTCGTTGTACTGGGTAGTTTATTGGGCTGATACTATGACTTAGCTTTCATTCTAACAGGGTTCCTGTTGCTCATGGAATTTCTTTGATACATATTCCACAGGAAGAATTCTCAGAATTTTGTAGATGGGTAATTTTACAGGATTTTTTCAGAATGTATTTTGCAAATTGTTAGATCAATTGCATTAGATTGTTGTTTTCATCCATGTCTACACTGTGTTCTGCTTGAGCCTTTTAGAAATTTTCTGAGCTGAAAAATAACCATAATAAACCAGGAAGGAATCAAACAGATGGAGCCCTGTTTCAAATAATAAAGTTATGATGAAAGTTATTATTTACATTATCCACCTGCTTGGCATACACAAATGTGAAGCCTAGACAATGGAATCTAATCTCAAAAACCAAAGTGCATTATTACATGTATGTTTTATCGTGTGTGTGTGTGTGTGTGTGTTGTGATCTCCAGGCTGTCAGTGGCTGCAACACCTCCCCAGTGGATGGAGCAGATTCTGGGGATAGCTCCCTGGTCTACCTGTGCAGCGCCCTGTCCAGGGAAGACGGGACCTTCACCTTCCCCTCATTAGCCAGTGGCGAATACACTGTGGTAAGCTTTCTGTATAAATGATCTGTCAGTACAAAAGGAAGGAACGCCTATTTTATATCTCCCTCAACCTGCACATTAATTGCGGGGGGTCTGCATGTCCTTAAGGTTCTCAAAATGTTTTACATTCAATTTGATAAATATTAGATTGTAAAAGTCATTAAATAGTCTTACATTTGTATTTATGAGGTCTTAATTTCAACACAAACATTTTATCTAATTTCATTAATCCAAAATTATTGAAGTTCTTC